>JAHZNC010005474.1:0-21957 GCA_027744095.1 Zhuqinia jingwanae | reverse complement strand
CTTTTCCACGTCATGCTCTCTCTCTCTCTCTCTCTCTCTCAGACTCTTCTCTCTTTTTTTATTTACTTTTAAGTCTTGCGGAAGGAACACGACGAAGAGGAAGAAGATGATGATGATGAGAGAAAAGAGAGAATAAGCGACATGAGATATAAGCTAAAATATTATGTACGGTTGTGGTTTTGCAGATGTAAATAGCGCTTTGAGTCGTTTTATTATTGTGCTACCATTGCTAAAGCTCTCACACAGAAACTAGTCCAGACGATGGGATTGCGATATTCTTTCTCTCCTTCTCTCTTTCATATTTTTTTTTCGTTTTATTTTATCAGTTTAATGTAGTTGTAACTGGAACAACCAACCGTGTGGCCGTAGTGCCGATGATGATGATGATGGAGGTGGTGGCTGTAGCAATGACTCTCTACCTTTTTTAGTGCCGCCGTCATATCAAACACACGCTATATAAATATCAATAAATTGCAAAGGTAGTCTTGATGGCTATTGTATGGTGAGTGGAGACTTGTTCTTACACACGTTTCCTGTTTCTTCTATAAAAAAAAAGTGATGAGAATTGTGCATTCCTACTTTTTTATGTTGTTTTTTTTCTTCTTCGTTTTTTTGCCTTTCAACGGTTTTTTTGCAATCAATTTGCCAAGATGGATGGTACAATAAAATATGTAGTGTACAATAACAGCTTTTTTATAGAATATAAGGCATTTTTGATGTAGAAAGAATAAAGGTTGACGTGACGTTCTGACACGACATGAGACGACTAAAATATTGTGTGACCAAAAAAGAGAAGAGTAAAGTTATTATTACGGCAAAAAAAGCAGTTTGAGTTTATTAGGGACCTTAATTTTTTATGCTAGCAATAAATACAAGACTATAATACTATACTCCACACGCCACCCCACACACAAGCCAAACCATATAATAGTAAGTAAAGTTAACAAAAAAATACACGGTTAACTGACTTCCTGATTGTGTCTGCCTATAAGCCGAAATTTGTTGATAGAACAACTCTATTAAATGGGATTAGGCTATGTACAAGGATCACATGGCAAAAAAGTATATGTTTTTTATCTTTGAAATAAAATGGCAAAGTCCATTTACTAATCAATAAAAATATCTGTTCAGTTCATTTAATGGTTGGAAAGTATCAATTTTTTTATATGGAATTATGAGCCCACCAGCAGTTATTGACGATGAAGATGTTAGGCATTTGGACACGTGAAAAAGCGATTATTTAGATAAATATTTTATATTTATTACTTTATTTTTATTTATTTTTCAATTTGTATGAAATAAGGGGATTTTGAGTGAAGAAATGTTATGAAAAAAATTAGTGAGTACCCACTACATTTCGGCTCAATAGCTCAAAATTCCGGATTAAAAATATAATATATAGGAGGGTGTCCCATCAACATTGCATAGTTTTGTTGCATGATGCCCCAAATTTTGTATGCGAGAGCAGTCTAGTACATAGGCCAGGTACGCGCGTAAATACAAAATTGTAAATTGATTGACTCTGGTTCAGATTTACAAGAAGCATCAAAACAGCTAATTTTAATTAATTTTTGAAAAGTTTCTGCATATATTTATATGATTTTGATGCACCAAATAGTGCATCAGTATGTTTGCATTCTAATAATTTGTTGATTTTTATTTCAAAATTTGTGTTGTATCTCAAAATTCATTGTAAAGTTGTAGACCGTCCTAATTCCTACTCAAGTGGAAGAATATATTCAGTGAGTACACACTAAATCGTGTAGATACGATACAAGTGAGCTGAGAATTTTTGTTCGGACGGGGGTGACCCCACTAGAAATTAAAAGAAGCATTCTGAGGTGGTGATGCAGGAAGTTGCACCCGTTCATACCTTGGCGGGAGAACATGAAGGACCGTACCTTCACCAGAATTTCACATGTGTAAAGGTGTTTCGTAGATTACACTTTTAACTCATCTGGGTTACTAAGCATAGAAAGCAGTGCGTGTCTGCCTCATTTTATTATTATTTCTGTCATAATACTGTCGTTTCTGTACTATCCTTCTTGTGAGTGTGATAATTAGCAGAAAACGTATTTAAATAACTGCACTTTAAAATCATTTATACACGTTATGTTCCCTCGTGTTACTCTTCCTCACTATTCTATATTTTCCTTCCATCCTCACATCCTGACCCAGAACGAAATTTGATGAGTGACAAATTGGACAACGTAAATAAAATTAGGGAGTGCACACTACCTTTGAGCTCAATAGCTCAAAATTTCGGATGAAAAACAAAATTCGGCTGTCATTATTTATTTGTTGAACTACAACAAATATATATATACCGGCATGCACACTTTTTGTTTTATTTGAACTCACGTCCGTCCGCTTGCGCCGTCTGTTCATTTCACCTCTATCAAGAGATTATATCACAACATTTTATCTTGATGGTAAAAGTCAGCAAACAACAACGGAAGTAAAATTAAGAGAGAAAGGCCACACGAAAAGTTTATTTTTATTTTTTCCCTGGGAAATGAAGATTCCTCCTACTTGTGCACATACAGTACCCATCTAATTATAATTCCGCAACACAAGTAAGCACGCACATAATGTCACTCACTTTTTTGTTTGTTTTCAGGTAGATAGATATAGACAGAGTGAGCGAGAGAGAGAGAGAGTATAAAGCTAAGTATCCTTTTCCGGGCATCTGTTTTCTTTTGAGTTGTGTGTTCAACTTTAAAAAATAAAATAACTGCATTTTCTTGCTGGAGTTTTATATACGTAGAAAGTGTATTATAAATTGATAGGTACAATGAGAATATGTGCTCATTCTTCTAACAACCTCATACTATGATCCACATGAGGAATATTTCCCCCACTTTTTTATTCGACTTGTGTGATAACTGACTGTGAGGATGGTGAGACGATGATGTTAGAAGTGGAGTGGGAAATAGAGAGAGAGAGAGAGACTGAGAGAGAGAGTCAATTTGGGTTGGATAAGTAACGTCATTATTTTGATCATGCATGCATGTATGCAAAAGAGATGATGATATTTACGTATTCAGTGAGCTTTTCATCATCACGTTTGAGAGACACACAAAAACAACTGGTTCAGTGGAAACGCTCTTCTGGAAGGAAGAATGGAAGGTAGGTGGTAGTGGTGGTGGTTCCGCTGCTGCTATATAGTGTGTTATGCCACTTACAAGTTACAAGCAGCAAAAGCACTAGTTACCTACTTCTCCTTCATTTAATTTTTTTGAAACATCATTATCACATCAGCAGATAGCCAAGTTGCATCCCATATTGCTGAAGTAAAAAAAAAAGATGAAACAAAAGAAAAGCGTGTGGCAAATCACGTGATGATGTAATCTACAAACAAGGTATTATAATATCAAGTACTAGTCCTTTGAGTTTTTGCACCATATGACCTGATATGATGAAGTGAGAGTGAGGGGAGCGGGCGCATATACCACACCACCTGCATGCAAAAGCATCCATCTATTCATGTATACATACATAAAATGTATCTCATTATATTCTGCCCTTTTTTCATAAAAGGGAGAAAAGGGGAAACTTTGCGTGACATATATCTTGCTTAATGAAAGAAGTACCAGGAAATGAAATGAGTTTGTTAGCGTTTTCAGCCACGAAACCAGGAAGTTTTTATTTTTCCACAAAAAAAGTATAAAATATTTCATTTAAGTTATTATTTTATTTTATTTTTGTAAGGCACAATAATAATAGTAACCTATGTTTTTGTTGGAGAGGAATTTATTTTGTTGGTTTGGGAACTAGGTCATATGTTGTGTAAATTTAGCCCAGGATATGCACATTCTACCGAATTTTTATTCATTTCATAACGAATGCCCAAAGTCACCTTTAGATTGTTTAATTAGCTGCATAGTAGTGCATGCATTAAGTGGCACCACCCACAATAACCACCCATTATATTTTAAAGCTGTCCAGTTGATATAAATATCCCGTTTAATAATTACATGGTTTTTTATACGAAAATGCATTGATGATGAGCTTCTAAAAAGAATGCTCATGAACTTTTTCATTGTTTTCACTGCTGCTGTGTGATGATAATTTGTACAACAACAAACAACTAATATGAAATTAAGTTGAGTGAGCCCTCCTCCATATAGTTGAGTGAGTAGTAGTATTCACGTAGTAATATGCTGCTAGTCTTTGTTCTATTTCTCATTTTCTACAAGACTCAATTTAAAGCCATTAACTCAACTAGGATAGAAGTATATTTACTGATTATTCTGAATATCATCAATATCAACATGATGCTTTTTTATGAAACAATTTTAAGTAAAATCATTATTAATATGCATGTACATCCTAAGTAAATATTTTTTTTTAAATTTAAGAGATTTAATTCACTTACCGAACATGCGTCCTCCAAAAGTAAAATCAGGAACCGTGCCGACGAGTAAGAAACAAAGTATCGTCAATCGCGAAATCATGTTGAATAACATTTTGTATAGAAAACGAGTAAGCGCTTATGGTGATGATGATGATAATAATAATAATGATGATGATCAAGTTGATGATACTTCATAAATTATTCTTACAAAAAAGTAGTAGAGAATATGATTTTTTTATAAATTTTCTAGCTCTCTTCAGCTTGGTATTTGTTGCCACTTCATAATTGTTTTTTTTTTGTTATTTCTTCTTCTAATTACTAAATTAACAATAATAATAATTACGACACACACTGTTTGGACAAAACTTTAAATTGAAAAAAACCGGCAGGGGATGTACTACGACTATACCTACTCATTTACTACTACTTGAATTTTTTCGGGATATTAGTCTTTTAAGTGGGAAATGGGTTAGTAATTGGTGGGGGTGTAACGTCCTCCTTGTCATTGTCACGTTCTGTGTTTTAGTGTTGTTCTATTGTTTTAATTTTTCACTGTCACTGAATCAAGTCATAAGACGTTGTTGTTGTTGTAATTAGCACTACTTAAAAACTAAACTTAATATTTTTTTTTTCACTAGGTAATTAAAAACCACCACTTCATTTATGTAAATAGTATCACATTCTCTGTGCGTGAGTCCGTTTCATTTAATCAAATATCCATTAATAGCCCAGAAGTCATCGGTATCATAGCATTTATTTCGCCAAGAATTGCAAACATTTAAAAAAAACTACGAAAATTAATTCCGCGACGCACATTGAACGTTTTCTTCGAATATACAAAATAACATTGTTACCCTTTTCGTCTTTTTCAAATTGTTCATAGCCGTCCGACTTTAAAATTTTAATATCATAATAACTAATTCAGCTTAAAAATATATGATGATGATGAATTCTCGATTCAGTTCATTTGGTTGCAGACGAGAGCTCGGGAAATGTGGCTGCAGGATCCACTACTGAAAATAGACAAAGAAATGAAATCACATTAAAAAATAATAATATGTGGGTGGTTGTAACATGAACATTGCATAGTTTTGTTGCATGATGCCCCAAACTTTGTATGAGAGGGCAGTCTAGTACATAGGACAGGTACGCGCGTAAATACAAAATTGTAAATTGATTGGCTCTGACTCAATTTACAAGAAGGATCAAAACAGCAAATTTTAATTAATTTTTGAAAAGTTTCTGCATATATTTATATAATTTTGATGCACCAAATAGTCTATCAGTATGTTTGCATTCTAATAGTTTGTTGATTTTTATTTTAAAACGTATATTATATCTAGAAATTCATTGTAAAGTTGTAGACCGTCCTAAGCTCTACTCAAGAGGAAGGATATATTCAATGAGTACACCATCTGCTACTAAGTTTCGAATTGAGGCAACTGTTAATATTTGTTCGTATTATCTTTATTTGTGTTGTGAGTGTGGTAATTAGTTGAAAACATCTCAAAATAACTGCACTTTTAAATCATTTATGCACGTTATGCTCCCTCGTGTTACTCTTCCTCATTATTCTATATTTTATTTCCCATCCTGCCATAGACTGAAATTTGATGAGTGAAAAATTGGACAACGTAAATAAAATGTCCTTTCCTGGATGTAACTTGTCACCTTTGAGGTCTTGATGCTACCAAATTGGTAGTACCAGTACCAATGCATTTTACGTATTGAGCCAATAATATAACAATTTCTAACAATCCTAAAATAAATGTGTAATATCTTGGGTAGTTATGCATGTTATGTATCCACTTAAAATGTACGGGGCTCCTTTATAGTAAATGAGTATCAAAGTTTAAAACATCCGCTGATTTTTTTTAATAAGGCTCTATTCAAAGGCATTTCCACCTTTCTTCATTATACCAAAAACGGTTGTAGTTTAGTGACTCATTCATATATTTTTTACTCACCATTTCAAATCAGCAACATCCCCAGCATCTCACACACCGACACCACCAGCAGCAGCAAGCAGCACGCCAAACTGCTCCTTTTCTCTCTATTTTGTCAGGGCTTTTAGAAAAATTTTAGTACGCGAAAGAGTAGTAGTGAACTATTTTAGAGAACGCATTAAAAAAAAGTTTTGAAAGTTGGTGGGTTGTTGGCGTGTGTGTGTTCTTTTGCTTGAAATTGGAAAGTTTTAGACTTTTAATAATGCAAGCTTTTTTCCAGCTTTTACTTCTGCTGCTGTAGACTTTTTTTAAGAGTTTGGGAATTATATTATAAAATAGAGATGTAGTACTTTTTAATGTGACGTGTTCTCCCTATTCCGGTAGTGGTGGTGGTGGTGGTGGATACACACACCACAAATACAAGTCTCTCTTGCAGCAGCACAAGCACCACACTTGAAACAACTTTTTTCAAAGAGTGTATTTTTAATCGAGGAAACACGTGCTCTATTAGCGATAATAGTTATATAATAATAATAATAATAATAACTTATTATATTATTAGATAGAATCAGAATTTAGTAGCACACAATTTTTTACTCTCTTTTTAACTTTTAGTAAAAGTTTGTGGTTTTTTATAGGTTGATTACTAATTCTGATGAAGAAGATAACAATATAAGTATTATTATATTGCTCAGCCTTTCCATTTGCTGCGTGGCTCTGGTTTCCTCATTTCCTAAAAAAAATATTAAAAAAGAAAGAAATTGGTATAAAGTTTAAAAAAAATTGTTATGGTGAGATGATGATTTCACCTGGATTTATACGTAAAGAACTGTGATTTAGAAAAGTGATTAAAAATAAGATGAACATTTTGATGATGAAGATGAGTATTTACACAGCGGCTTTCCTTCTTTCTTTTAAAAAAAAACCGTTTCATATTTTTCTATCCCTCATAATAATCATAACATAACCGTAACAATTTAGTGTGATGTGATGTGTGAGATGATTATGGCGATGAAATGTAGTCAACACCTTGTGATAATAATTGCTTCTGCTGCTGCTGCTGTGCGTCCCACTTGACTACACATTCTCAATTTACAGCTACTTTTTTTGTTGTATGTGAGAATAGTATATGGTTGTGTAGGCGTTGTTGTAGGTAATAATAATATGATGTTGGATTATTAGTATTAAAACACTTGTTAAGATATTTTTTTTAAACTGTTGTGTATCAACATGTGTGCATGTATGTGTGTATAATAATATGCTTTTCGATGAGATTTGTAGAAAAAAAAAGTTTCTAGCCAAAATATATTCCCATTCTCTCATCCAACTTTCCCAAGTACCAAAAAAAAAACAAGTGACTAGTGAGTAAAGTGGAGTTAGTATTTTAATCGGTGTGGGGGTTACGTTCACAGCAGTAGGTGGTACAGTTGTACTGCTATACACCAGTACACTAGTATATTATTATTATTAAGATGATGATGATCCTACTACTAGTAGTTGTAGTATTGCAAAATCCAGTGTGGGTGGTTGTGTAACAGCAAACAAAAAATATATATAACACAATTTAAGCAGCTAGAACACTTGTAATAGTCATAATACTAAAAGAGCTGGCAGTAATCGTAATAATCATCATCATCATAATAATAATAACAACTCTGACCATTTTACGAACATGATGCCAACAAAAACATATCATATTATATAATATAGTAGCTCCACAATCAACTACAATACAGAGGTATACGTATATATATGTATGCTTTGCTGCTGCTGCTGTTATTGTTGTTACCGTGAAAATTTTTATGGGCTCATTGTCGTCGTCATTGTGTAGACGTGAGTGAAGTGTTGTACTGTATGTGTGTGTAGTTTGAATGGCTTGGTCTACGAGATCATCTCTTTCCAATTGAGATGATATGAGAGGAAATGAGTAACTGGTGAGTGTATTATAAACTTTACAATCATAATAATCATCATCATGATATAGACCTGAGGAAGGACCAATAATAACAATCCTAGTGATTAAACTGAGGATATTATGTAGGATGAACAAAGTGTGTGTGTGTGTGTTTGTGTGTGGTGAATAGGAGAGAAAAGACGTCGAATTTGGTGTGGTGCTGTTGTTAGCTTTAAGCACAAATGATTTTTGCGTATTTTCATCCTCTTCCTTATATACTTTTTTCTCACTTTTTCCCCCTTTTTTCCCTACGTAAGTAGTATTATTACTAGTACACCATTGTAAAAAAAACGTGTATATATGTAACTGTCCAATAAGTAATTTTCTGTGTATCCCTTGTATTTGTATTTGTACCAAGACCAGGAGAAAAGGAGAGAGAGAGAAGGACACAGTATTGCAATCTATTTACTACCACAATTCGTCTACAAGTTAGTTATCCAAGAAAGTGTTTTCTCTCTTTCTCATCTATTTTTCTTCTTTCCTTCGTGCCAATGCTGGCACTGGACAACTTTTCTTATTAAATGCGAGCTAAGAGAGAGAGAAGGCAAGCAAAGATCATTTACAACAATGATGCTGGAAGCATACAATTGGTCACGTTTCTCGTATTTGGTCGTCGACTTCCTTTAGTTAGCAGTATATAAACTAGACTTATGTAATAACATACATATATATGAGGTATTGTGTTATGTTATGCTTAGCCAGCAAAATAATAATAATAAAGAAGGGTTCAAACTTCTGCTGCTGCTACTGTTCTCACTCCATATACAGGAATCCAGAAACATCACAGACTGTTGTAGTCCGACACCAACCACCACCACCACCTCCCACGCAACCAACAACATCCTTTACTAACTTTCATCCAAAAGTTCATCTTTACCCTGCACGCACACACATACAAACACAAGGGCATGTACACATTCAACCAGATACTCTACAAGTAAAAGCGGAACCATTGTATTGGCTAACAACAAAGAAATACATTCATACATAAATACACACACAAATACTCATATGAATTTTATATTATTTTTTATTATATACTCTACTCTGTTTACACAAGAAATGGGAGGCATTCATGTAGATTATGTTGGATTATGTTCTTTCACCACTTGGGAAAATAAATAAAAAGAGAGACTCTCGGGGTCTACGGCATGGACTACTTCCGTCATCTCTCTTTCTTTCTCTCTCTCTCTCTATACAACTAAAAACAGAGCTACATAAACACACACACACACATATTTCTATTATACTAGGTGGCCACGATGATACTACGCAACTAATTGTGAATGTAGGTTGTTGGGTTTGCGTGCGTGGTGATGCGTAACATTTTTTTTTCTCACTCCTTCTCTCCACTTAGGCTTTTAAGTGAATATGTACATTGACTGGAGCTACGGAAAACTAACCTTTAGTACACCCGCCAAAACAGTTAATGTTTAAGCGTTTAAGCTCCACGACGCCACACACATACACAACAACAAACCTGGGTAATTTAGATACAAAATAGCTTATAAAACCAGGAATATTTTATTTATTTATAGGTCTACTGATGTTCACACCGTTTTATATACCTACACAGCTTTCCTGGTGGCACACATTTGTATACAACGCTCCTGTTTGAAATTCAATCTGGATTCCTTGCGAAATCAATACAAAATTTTGTACCCGAGGGAGGAGGGAGGCAAAAGCAAGTCGTCCCAAGATCCGGAATCCCATAATAATTTATTTTTTTCATTCAAAGTGCAAATTGAGAAATTAACTTTTTTGTAACATAACTTTATGTATAAAACGAAACACCCTATACATTATGCTATTCCGGATATTATTATTATGCACATATTATTATAAGAAGTATAAAAAAAATGTGTGTATGGTTGTAGGGGTGGTGGTAATAATAATCCTAATGCATCATCTTTATGCCAACTGCCAATGCTGTAAATGTACATTATGACTATGATTATTATTATTATTATTACTACTATTATTATTATTATGCACCAAAAAATTGCGGAATGAGAGGAAAAAGGAGCTCGCTGCCAATTTCATTTCATTCACGCGTAAACATAATAAATGACTTTTTTTTGTGACAATATTTATCCACACAAAAAATAGTGCTGTGCACACACTGGTAGATGTGGTATGCAAAAAAAACATAATAATATACCAAAGTAGTAGTATACAAGCAGTAGTATGAACATGTATGCATGCATGTGCCTAATAATGTAATATAATGTTATTATATGCTTTATTGTTTCACTCTCTTTTGCTGGATAACAATTTTTGTTCGGCTGTGGACAATATTATACTTTTCTGTTTTAGTATTATTATTGTTCTAAATTTTGGGATGGAATTTTGTGGAGGAGAAGAATGTGTGTGCTGTGTGGTGGTGGGAGTGCACGTTCCTCCTCAGCAAAAATAAAAATAAAATAAAACATATATGTATGGTTTTTTGTTGCCCATGCATAATATTTATGGTATGTTCATGCCATTTAGAACCATAATCTTTAGAAAGTAAATCAAATCTTTTTTTCTCTAGTTTTATTACAATTCCTTTCTACATGAAATGTGCTATTGTATAGAGCAATATTTCCTGGTCTCTAATTCTTATACGTGGTTTTTATGATGTATATATACGAGAGAGAGAGAGAGAACAGAGACATTGTACACATCTGCTGGAGGTATATATATGTACATACTCTGTGGAACGCGCACACACACACATTCACACACGCCTTCTTCATTTTGCAAGTGTCGGACAAGACAAAATCACTTGAGTAAAAATAAAATAAAATAATAGTGTGTGTGTGTGTGTGTGTGGTTGATAGTGGAGAGGAGATGGAGTTGAACATTCTCCGCTTTGCACAGAGAGAAAGAGAAGAAGAAAAAAAACTGATTTTGTTCTCGTGGCGGTGGTAGTGGTATTCCCGTTCCCGCTCGCTTATTCTTTTTTTTTACACACACACATGTTCCTACTTCGTTTAAAGGGATTTTCTCCCTGGAGGCATAGAAGAAGGTATATATATGTGTATGTATATATAGGCATCAAGTAAGTAGAGACTTTCCAAGCCATCCCATGAAATTGCAAACCTTATAGGCTACTGACCGGAAATGAAATGGTTGGCAGCATGAATGGCCGTCCAGAGAGATAAGACACTATAAAATCCTATTTTGTTCCTCTCTAAAAGATTTCAACTTTTTTTCCACATTGCATTGCATTCTGTTTTCGGCTGGTTGCTATACTTTTGTTATGGTGGTATGGTATGTACCTATGTTGTAGTATGCGCTTTGACCTCTAGCACTTTACAAAGAGATAAGTTGTGTAAATGGGTGCCTCTCTCTCTCTACTGCAAAAAATGTATACAACCGCCACCAGACAAGAAGGACTGTATAATAGTGATTCACATGTTCTCTAAGAAAAGCTTATATAAGACCTACATCCATACTACAACAGCTCTGTTTTAACAAGAAACATCAAAAGGAGAAGAGAAGAGAGAAAAAAAACTATGCTAGCAAATCATCTTCTTAATGACAACAAACAAGATGTAGCAATCAACTTGGCCGAAATGATAGAAGGAAAAGATGATGCTGCTATGCTACCGCCACCACCGCACATAATTTTTTTGCTGTAAGCATCTCTCCCCCTTCTCCTCTCATTTTTTTTACGTATCCCGTCTCTCTTTTCTCTTGTTCATCAACGAGTCATTGCAACAGCAACATACACACACACAACATACATAACAAGTTATTTGACAAGTACTTGGTGTAAATCAACCCTTTCGGGAGATTGGCTACATAGACGTTTCGGGCTTGAAAAAAAGGTAATAAAATAAAGAATTGCAATAATCATAGGATGAACACTGTATAGTAATAGCAGTAGTCGTAGTAGTAGAACAGTAAAGCCTTTAAAAAAATATATATATATATATATATATTCATAATATTATTATGCATAAAAAGCTATCTCATTCTTTTTTCTTCTTCTCTACCATATAAAAAATATTATGTATTTGAGAGAACGTAATGTTCATTAAGAAAATATGTGTGCTGACACAGGCAATGAGAGTCAGTGACTCACTCTCTTCTGGGTCCCTGTCCTCTCTCTCTTTAAATGAAAGAGTATAGAGAAAAAAAGGAACTGTTTCATCAATTACATTATAAATAGTTACCTGTATGTATCTTGCACATAATAATATTATGTAGTTAATACCTATTTTAACTCGTCTTATTGTTCTGGCTGCTGCTGCTGCTACTGTAGTAACAACCTTTGTGCAACTACAATATTGCATTCATCACTTTTTTTTATTTTACTCATGAAAACTTCAACAAGAAGCTTCTTTTCTTTTTTATTATTATTATTATTATTATTATTATTATCCAAACCAAAGTTGTTGAATGAAAAGTATCAAAAGTATCACGTACACACACGTCATCTACTCAATAAAATGTGCCGAGCCTGATCACTCATTATCTTGTAGATATATATTGACCATCATTCTACTAGTATCACAATTCAACAAAATTGCTACTGCCGACGATGCGGTAGTCGCCGACTGGCTTTGCAAAATAAAATGTATTAAAAAAATAATATAAATATGTAGTATTATTATAATATTTGGTAATACAGTTTCCTTCTCTATTTTTTTGCACATTGCCAACTTATTTACTATCAATATTACCAAAAAAAAACATCTTTTACAAAAATTAAAGAAATATGCAGACGTGTGTTGTTGTCTTTGAAACAAAAACAAAACTGGTTTGCTTGCTGTTTTGAAAAAAGATGAAACAAAAAAAGTATTCTTGTGCCGATTAGGTGTTTTGTTTTGCGAGTTGAGTGTATGTGAGCGTATGCGCGTACGTTTTGGCGTATGTATACAAATTCCACACATTGGTTCCTGCACCACTACAGACATTACAATTGTTTTAGATAAATGAAAAAAATATAACGGAGCTACTCATGCGGGAATTTTTTTTATGACGAAACCGTCAAATTATTATGAATAATTAAATCCCACATCATGGCGACTACCTTGCTACATATGTAAATGCAAAAAAAAATGTTCAAATTTAAAATTCAAAGAGTCGTATAATTAAATAATACTCGATTTTAATGCCCATTTATTTAAGTAGTTTTACTGGTAAGCAAGCGTGTCTGTATGAGCTTAAAAATACATGAAATTATTGTTTTGTTTTGCTGGTAAGATTGGTACGGATTAGCAATTTCTGTCATTAACATCTTCCACTCAAGCATATAAAAAGCATATTATTAATAGCACTCTATGCCTTGGGGAATACAAAAAAATGGGGAGGTAACGCAGGGAAAAAGCTATTGCGGAAGAGAAAACAATTTTTTTTTTGTTTTGCTATTATTGCCATTATAAAAATCTACAAATGGAGACAAGCGTCATTTAGTTGCGCGCCGTTTGCAATGGAATGAGTATTGTTGCATGGCTTCTAACTCTAACTACCGCTAAAGGGCTAAAAAAAATTACGCTTCAAGAACAACAACGCAACGTCGTAGTCCTGGTTGTCGTCAACGAGAACGATGGTAAAAGGAGGATGGCTGCATTGCATGGCATTGTGCACTTTTTTACGAGTTTATTTAGTTTTTAAGCACACACTACGAATTTAGAGAAGAAAAAAAAGTATATCAGGTAAAAAAAATAAACCACATAAAATGGCGGACAACATATATAGGTATGTATATATGTTGTGTAATGTGTGTATATACCACATACATACGTATATTTGTAGCTATTACACAATATACGTCTTTGCATCCATCAGTTATATATCTGAATGGGCAGGGAATTTAACAAGTTTACTTTTGTTTGCCTGTCTCAGAGAGAGAGAGAGAGAGAGAGAGAGTTGTATTAAGAGAAACTTTTTTTTTGCTAAATTTCCTACTAATGGTTCCAGGGAATCTACTATGGTCTGGCTGAATGGTCTCCGGGTACAATAATAACAACAGAGAGAAAAAATAAACAAGTGTGCAAATAAACACACACGCACACACGCTCACATCACGTCACATAATTTTAAGAATCCTCATTTAACGCAATACAAAAAAAAAGTAGCTAGTTAGCAAAAAGAAAAAAAAAGGACATTGTGTGCGATAAAAGGTGAGCTGATATAGCTGATGGTTTTATTTTTAACAGCTTTGAACATACATTTTCGTACTATAATATTCTCCTAAACAAAACGAATTATTTTCATCAGGAAACCTTATTCAACCATTCATCGTTTTTGTAACCCTTTTATCTACGAAATTGGTGATGGTTTACAGAAATAAAATATAAAACTTTTTTTCGGAAGTACATGTTTTTTTATATGTATTGATTATTGTTTGAGTTTGAGAGAGAAAAAAAAGTTAATTCCTGATCTAAGCATATTAACTTTTTTTCTGAAAGGTAAGCATATATATGTATACGAGGAACAAGTTGTGTGGGTATGTGTAATCATCAACATCATACATGCCATCATGGATGCATGATGTTTTTTTCTTCTCTCTTGTATGCGTTGTAGTAGACGTGAGCCGGGTAGTAGGGAAAAAATGAAATGGAAACCATTGAACACGCTTCACGATAGTAATAAATTGAAGCGCATGGCAGTAACAATCTAACTTTTGGTTAATAAATAAATTTGTGTGCCGCTTAATTCTATGCCGCATTTTATTTTATTTCCAAAAAAAAAGAGAATTATTAATTTTTTTCTTATTAGTAAAGATATACAATTTTTTTTACTAAATCAGCTCGTCAATGTCGATCGTCCACTGGCGAGTGTGGTAAAGATGCGGTGCTTGTGCTTTTACTCTTTTTTTATGCATGTGTGGCTATAGTGCGTTTGTTCAGAACGCTGCTGCTGCTGCTGTTGCTGTGTTGTTGATGATGATGTTGAATTTAATCATGGATGGGGATGTTGACGACGACGGCAATGATGAGGGTATGATATAATATGCATAAAAAATATGAAAAACCAGATTGTGCAACAGTCTAAAATAGATATGGTGTATAATAATGATAATAATACATTTTATTATTTTGGGTACTGGGTCTATAATACGATGCAGCACACTTTTCTTGCCTTCTCTTTCATTCATGTCACGCTGTTTCTATTAAAATATCCCTGTGAATTTAATAATGCCTCGCACAAGAACAAGCGACCGTCACCGTCATCATCATCATCATCGTCGTCATCTCCTCTCTCTCTCTTTCTCTCTCTCTCTCTATTTATTTATTATCCTTTTTTACTCTACACACAGGCAAATGAACTTTCGGTTCACATTTCATCACATCGGGATCTGATTCCCCGAAATTAAAATTTATCATGGTAGTGGTAATTGTAGTACCGGATGTCTATGCAATGTTATTATTATATGTGCATGGAAAATATACATATGCTTTGAGCTCTCACACTCTTCTTTTTATTCTCCATTCTTTTGAGTGCTATTTACTTAGGTCCTGCAGTAGTAAGTTTGACTTTACCTCGTCGTCATATTAAAAAAATGGTATCGGAGCGAGTGAAAAGAAGTCAGAAAGGGAGAGAGAGAGAGAGAAAAAGAAAGAATTTTTAAATCAAGTATCCCAACCAAATATAAAACAAGGTTTTTAAATATGTACAACACACTCAGGTCTATTAAACCAGCTTAAGTCTCTCATATCACACAATATATATACTCTCCTGTTTTTTTCGGTGGAACGACGGTATGTGTGTGTGTGTGTGTGTGTGTGTGTGTGTAACGTCATGCATACTAACTAATAGTAATAATGAGTACACGCATATCATACAAAAGACTATAAAAAAACCTGCTATTAACACCGAGATAGACGCATGCAAACAGAGCATGAATATTAAAATACAAAATAAAAACCTTGTCGCATGATGATAAGTTGTTGTGTTGTATGTGTGTGAAAATGAGACAGAGAGTGAGCGACTTTGAGTAGTTGTGTGAAAGCTATACATACATCCATGCTATAATAATATGCTGCTGCTCCTGTCATGCTTTTGCTATATTACTACCACTACGATATTATATGCATGTTTTGCCTTGTGTCCTCAAAGCTTGTGTGTCAATTATTAATTCAATATTAACAGTTTTTACAAGTTTTATTGCCGAAATGCTCAAGGCATAAGCGTAATAATGTAAATGAGAGGATGATGAGGAATGAAATTATGTTGCGCTGCTGACACTAGGAGTATAAAATATATAATATACTACGGCTACTACTACTACTACTAGCCTCAACTTCTGAATGGATTTTTGAGAGAGAAAAAGAAGGAGAAGGAGGAGATGACAAAAAAATGCAGTGAGAAAAATAATTCGGTTGGAAAAATGCTGCTGCTGTTGCTGCTGCTGTTATAATGACTCTTATGCTGTGTGTGTGTTGTGCTTTCAGATGGAATCGAGAATGAAGAAGAAGAAAAAAAATCTTTCCTTTTTTAAGCATCGCCGCATATATTAATGCGCTTTAATATTGTTCAAAAGGAGGTGCACGATTTCTTGGACAAGTTTATGAGGAGTTAGCTAAGAATACGTGTTTCTAGGGAAAAAAAGGATATGCCTCTCTCTCATTTAGTTTTCATGCATTTTTTTGCTGCTATTCAGAGGAAAAAGAGTGAAAAGCCAACGACATTTTTATCTATACTTTTTTTGTGCTTCTATTTATGTATCTCCCCAACCCCATTCCCTTCATATGCATAACATACCATGGATACATTGCATACTCACGTAACTCACAAAATAAGAACAAGAATTTTTGTCATCGTCTATTGGAATATATAAGTTTTTATCACGTGAAATCCCCCAAAAAAAAAATGGAAAGGGAATGAAAATAAGTTTTGAAAACGAAAAAAAATGTGCGTAAGGGTTTTTTTCTTTCTTCTTATTGCTTTGGTATAAGTTAATACATTTCCTCTTTGTTTTTCAACAAGAGGCCATACCATAACGCACTTTTTCCCTTCTTCTCTCCGGTGAAATGTGCAAAACATACTGTGTTTAATGTGAGCTTCCATGCCAGGAAGTGAAAAGTAAGGCAAAGCGTGTGAAAAAAAAATAATATTTTCTTTCTTTTTTCTTCTTCTTTTTTTTAGCATAGCAAACGTTAAGAAAGTCTGCAAAAAACAAGTTTGAAAAGGAAAATGGAATTCAAAGTTGTACGATAACACTATACTTCTCTGGGTTCATCTGGAGCTCTCAAAAATAACTGATAGAAAAAGAAGAAGAAAACTTCATGAATGTTTTTTTCTTCTTCTTCTTCTTGTGCTCCCATATATATTTGTATACATACTTGTATTGGCGGTTTTATTTTTAGGATGAAGAAAAAAAACATTATTATGGTATTGGTTTCTACTATATGTTCACATTTGCATGTGTTGATGACATTGGCGGTGTTATGTTTTTTTTCTCTCCTGTTTTTGCTTTCCTTCTTCCTTTATGACAATGAAAATGGCATTTGTTTGGGAAAAGTTGTTTGGCGCTCTGCTGTGCTCTGTATATATATATATTTATGTGTCTACCAACAAAATAAAGTTGGATATATATTTTTTATTATGGTAGTAGCAGTAGTAGCAATGCACCTTTTCAAACAGAAACAGACGGTCTCTACTTTTTTCTGGATATATGTGTAACAGTAACAGTTTTACTACCCAAATGACAAAAACAAAAATTTCTACGCACACACATACGTACACACACAAATAGTATGCATAAAACAGATATTATGGAAGCTGACTTACATTTTCACAGTGTCGGGCTTTTCCTTCCTTTTTTATATAAAAAAAACTTGGAATATAAATAAAAAAAAATCTTCTTCTTTTTTTTTCTGGTGAATAGAATAATGTCCAAAAATGGGTCTCTCTGGGTTTGTTAGGATCACTTTAAAAACTATATTCTTCACATCTGAATGTGTATCACGTGGTGACTTTACATAAGGTAATGTGAAAAAGTGAAAATGTGTTTCCAAGTTTTATTTTTGCTTCTCTCTCTTTCTCTCTCTTCTCACTTTCACAATCAGTTATATATATAAAAAAGAATCCTACTTAAAAACAGGTGACGACAAACACTTGAAAACTCTCGTTTATCTCCTGCTGCTGCTGCACTAAATATATTTCCACGAGAGTCAAAAGTAAACCATGCAAACATACATTATTATTATTACACACATACATACAACAACATGCATGTAAAATATATATACCTTTTTATTTATTTCACAGAAAATATACCTGTCACTTAATCCAGACACTGTCATGAATAATAGTAATAATTACAAAAAGTTGCACATTGTAAGCCTATGCATATTATGTAATGTACAATGCTATATTATTAGAAATTCTCTTTCTCTCTCTCTCAAGTGAAATGTAAGTTTTTTTTTTAAATCCGCACAACAATCACTGACACACTAAAGTATACAAAACACACATGCATACACACAAGAAGCACACATGAACCAAGCGCATTATTTTCTAGCGACAGAGTCAAGTTTAAGAACTGGGAAATATAACACCCACCACATTTATACACATACACATATAATAAATATGAAGTAAATGATCACTCACTATGTTTTTTTTGTACATGCACAACAACAATACAACAAACAGAGAAATGAAAGTTTGTTTTGAGTACATATGTATGTGTGTATAGGCATATATATGTTATAGGTATTTACATTTTAGTACAAAGTATTTATTATTTTCTACCTGTATTTTTCCCAAAAGAAAACGTGACTGTCAAGTAAGGGAGAGAAAAAGGTTGACGTTGAAACTATTATTATTATTATTTATTTTATTTTCTCTATGATATGGTGCACAATGTGTCACATGTAAAGTGTCACTTTTCAAATAATAGCAGCAATAATATAAATATAATAGTAATTAAAACAGTATTTCTGTGTGTCTTGATGATTGACACAGGTGATCCGATATTATATTTTTCCGTGTAACCCCACAAAAATGAATAGTATGAGTGACAGGGGTACAAAGAGAGAAGACGAAGAACAAAAATATGAAATTATTTACTTCTGCTGAAGAAGAAGAAGTAGAAGAGGGGAAAAAACTAGTTGTTGTTGTTGTTGTTGATGTTGTTGAAGGTTGGACTTTTTAGTAAAAAAATAACCAGTTTTTATGTTTAAATGTGATTATAATGGTATTTTACGGTGCGGCTGCTGCCAGTAGCAAAGAGCAGCAGCACACGGGGAAAAAAATGTTCAACAAAGAAGAATATTATTATGACGAGCAAAATGAGTCTCTGTGTGTGCGTGTCTGTCTTGTGTGTTCACTGTTCAACGAGAACTTTGCAACTGAGCTTGACTGGGGAAAACGCACCCGTAGAGATTCAGTATGAGCTACTTGAGTACGTTTAAAAACGTAAAGCTGTGAGGAAGGCTAGGAGAAGAACGAGAGGAGCATGCACACATGCATGATGCCCTGTGTGAGCTCACTTGCTTGCTTGCCTTGCCTTCTTGCGTTGCTCGTTCGCACACAGAGGAAAATAAAAAGGTCTTCACCCAACTCAACTCACACACTCGCATAGCCACATTCACGGGAGTTGAAGCGAGTTTGAAATGAAGTGTGGTGGTGGTGTGTGGGGCAAGACTTGTTGTTGTCACTGTTCCACTACTGCTGCTGCTGCCGCTCTTGTTATTTGAGTAGCAGAGGTCTCGCAGGAAGAAGAAATAGAGAGAGAAAGAGAAGAGTAAAGTAAGCAAGTGCTTTGGAAGCTCTTCCGAAACAAACTAAAGTCAGTCATCTACAGTTTCAGTTTGAGAAATAGAGAGAGAGAGAAAGTGGCAAGAGGAGAAGAAGGAGACGATACCAGACCAAGAACAAAGTGTATTCTTTCTTGGTTTGGTTTGGTGTTGCTAAACCACCACCACCACCACTACTACTACCAGCCGTACACAGAAGAAAAAAACCATGAAAGAGGAAGACAAGAAAGAAATAAGACAGCGGATGGTCTAGTATATATGGTCATATCGAGCAGCTTCAATACGTATTTAAGAAAAGGAAAAGTAGTAGATGGCAACGACATGAAGATACACAAAAGGAAAAGAGATACTCTTCTTGGTCCACATACACACGCATTGAAACCTAAACACACACACATACATACACACACCTTCTCAGTCTTTATTTTTTTTAGTTTGTTTTATTTGTACCCCTTTTTTCCTCCAACTCAGCTTTTTTCTTACATTTTTCTTTCTCCACTCATGCTGCTGCTGTCGATGCTCCTGATTGTGACTTTGGGCTTTGTTGCTATTATTCCCATCCTTTTATTCTTGTCATCATTGTCGTCACTCGTCCTCGTAAGCTATTGAGGAACATGAGAAAGGTGTTGTATGTTTGTTTGTCCTACACGCACACATACACAAACCAAATCCTCCAATATTTTCCCCGTATTTTTGTAGCTCCAATTGCAAAAGATGCTTTGACTATGAATGCATACTACTATGACTTTTTTTTGAATCCATGAGTTTCACACCATGTACAATTTTTTTTATTAGGAAAAAAAACCAGTCACCAGTGGTTTTTTCATCTACTATATGCTTTTTTGCTTTCAAATTGAAACTCACACGTAACTTTGGCAGAAGTAGTCGGCTTAACAGAAGTAGTACAAAAAACAATACTTAAAATATGTATATGCATTCATTATACATGAACATTATTATACTTATTCTCAAACTTTGTCGTCCTTTGTCCTACATGCACTTGCTCACTTTCCTCACTTGTCTGACATTCTTCAATAGAAAAAAGGTATTAAAAAACCTGAGGAAACTTGAATGACAAGACAGCTAAAATGATTCTATTATTTAAGTTGAAAGCATGTAATGCGATTTTTTTATAAACATTTATTTGTTTCAATATCATTGTATCTGGGAATAATATTTGGGGGATTCTGACAGATTTCCAAACAAAAAACTACATTTATACAAAACATTTTTTTTTTCGAATTAATTATTTACATTGCAAACAAGTGCAGTAGGAGCCTCATGATAACATTATAAATATATCACGTTAATGGATACCATGAATTGTAGCTGAAAAAAAAACAAGCATAAAAAATATATACTGAATCCTTCCGAGTAATTCACCTGTAGTCTCACTTTCCCCCATTATGAGTATTTGTAATGCACTCTAAAAAAACGCAGTTGTTGTTGTTGATCCTTACAGTATTATGCTGAATACATAATGCATATAATAATAATAATAATAATAATAATAATAATAATAATACAAACATGCAATTCATTCTCGACTTAAGTACACATACTGCCACAACATACACAACTACACACACAACAAAATGTACAACTTTTTTTTCTTCTTCTTCTGCTGATAAATCTTTTTTTTTTAAATAAAATGTTTCTAACGTCTGGAATAGTAGTGAATGTAGCACATAAAATGCTTTATAATAATAATGCAATCGTACTTAATGTATTTATGAAAGTTCTTGTTGTACCACTCCACACAACAAAATAATATTATACTTTTTTTCTACTTCTAGCTGCTCTGGCCTCCTCAACAACAATCTCAATCTCAACAGTAGCGACACGTAACAGCTAGATTGTTAATACAGATCTTTACACTTTTTTTATCTTTGCTTTAAAATTTGTGTAATGCTCATTCAAATTAATGTTTTTGTACAACTATACGAGTTTTACTTTATTATATTTGGGTGCGTATATATATTATATATTTATACATGA
>JAHZNC010005473.1:0-22426 GCA_027744095.1 Zhuqinia jingwanae | reverse complement strand
TGTGAAAATTATTTGTGCTTTATTATTTTAACTATTTTCTTTATTTTACAGAAAAGGTTTAAACTTGCCAAATGTGCTTTGGGGGTATTGCAAGATAAATATTTGTTTTTTAAATAATAAATTGTATTTCACGACTTATAAAGATTATACTTTTTTAAATTGTTGTAGGGTATTGTTTGTCGCATCAAAAATTTGGGAATTGGGCGACACGTTATTTATAGTTTTGAGGAAAAGACGTTTAGTCTTTCTCCAGTGGTACCACCATCTAGCAACACTTCTAGTTACATGGAAAGTGGGTAAGAATGATTGTCAGTATCAACGAACAGGATGATGTCGACAATTGATTTCATTTTTTTTAAATGGTTAAATTTGGAATAGCCCCTCTAATGGAACCAATAGGTCGTTGGTATGGTTGCCTCAACTTTGGTGTCCACTCAATTATGTATTCATACTTTGCTCTCAAGGTTACAGTCAAAATTACTCATATTTTTTACTTTGCTCATATATAAAAATGATGGGAAAAATTAATTTTCAATTTGATTTATAGACTGTTGACGTTCGTGTACCCAGTATCGTCACAAGAGCAATAACATTTTCCCAATTTGCTCAAATGATTATAGGGCTGATAGTCAACTTGGCATCTTTCTATTTCAAAAGTAAGTGACACGACGACTTGTAAAAAAAATTCAACAAAACTTGTTTCCATTTTCGATATTTATTTCCATGCTAAACGTTAATTGATTTGACGATTGGTTACATGTTTTGTAGAAACTGGATACGACTGCGCCCGAGACAGGACCAGCATTATTGCATTCAGCCTGGTATACGGATCATTTGCCTTGCTATTTGGAAAGTTAATTGCAGATTCTTTTCACAAGAGTTTCATCAACAAGCAACAAAAGCTCACAAAGAGGAACTAATAAATGATCCTCACTTATTATGGCTGCCTTGTATATTTTTGGAGTATTGATCAAACAGTCCTATCACCGCCATGTCCTGGTCTAACTTGAATAAATAAACAAATATGAATGACCCTCAAGATACTATTTTTATTACAAAGTAATAGTTGAAGCAATCAATAATATCTATAACAATAACTAAATTGACTTTATAAAATATTATGTGTCTATTAGATCTACACCTTTATGTACACTGCTTCTTGTGTGCAATAATAACTAATAGCCTTCGTGTCGTACCCTATCAGACTGACAAGTGAATAGTAGTAAAGTTGAATGTTGAGTTATTGGAGAACAATTCGTCGAAAATTCATTAGCAGATGACCTACGTATCATAATAATTCATCACAACATTATACACTTAATTATTTGAAGGTATTTGAGCCATAACTTTATAATCAACCTTTTTGCCATCAATGTTATGTGGTGTCGGTCCAACTAACCAAATCCAAGTTGAATGTATTTATGGATAATGTCCTCATAATAACAACTTCATTGGCAGCGGCAACGACCTACTCTCATTTACAAAGCATGGGATTTTATGGATAGAAACATTTTTTCTCACACATGAAAAGTCTAACGATGTGTTTTTTTGACATGTTTACCCTCCTCCATATTTTATATAAACCAAGTTGGGTCATATTCAGTATTTATTACACTCGGTTCTGAACAGGTACCAGGGTGTGACATGCCCATTCAAATTGCCAAAGTTGCATTCTACTTTGAAAGGCAGTCACTCAATAAACAAGAAGAAAAGAAGTGTAAGTATCACTGACTGATGACTGATCTCCTTTAAACCTCAGAATCGAAGTGTCCTCTTTTATATGAGTTGTTTGCCAAATACCAAAAGCTTGTCATTGGTTCTATTCTGCTTGCGAAACCCATACTGTTTAACCTATCACCTTTCTGCCCGTAACGTAAATCCTAGAAAAATTAGTTGACACAAAGTAAAGAAGCAAAGGTTACAAAGTTACAATATTTAACTTGCAATATGTACATACATATAAGCATAAGTCAAATAATAGTTTCAATTTTAATATTCAAGATGGCAAATGAGTTATCGAAAGAATCATGAAAATCCGCTTGGCTCATTAATATGTGCCTATGTCTAATACACGGGAGAACTATTTTGTCTTTGTCTACCACAACAGCTTGGCAAATAAGTTCACTAGTAGTAGCAAGAGCTAGAGCAGTGGAAGTTTCTACGTAATGTACACCTATGTAGGTAGTACTTATATGTCTTTGCAATACTACTGATTAGGATTGGGATTAGGAGGATATTATATATGTATGAGTTTCATTTCA
This sequence comes from Zhuqinia jingwanae, assembly GCA_027744095.1. Lineage (NCBI taxonomy): Eukaryota > Metazoa > Arthropoda > Collembola > Entomobryomorpha > Paronellidae > Zhuqinia > Zhuqinia jingwanae. Next base: position 20,165 of record JAHZNC010005473.1, on the reverse strand, counting down.
TTTCCAGATGTAATTAATGTTAAGCGGATGAAAACGAAAACTGCAAGCATTTTTAGGGCTACGTGCCCAATATTTTGCGATCAACATTGAATTAAAGAATTGCTTGCCTTTTATCCTTGGAGATTGAATATTACGGAACCAGGTGGTAGGCATATGTATTTTTGTAGGTTTGCACTTTGCACTTACTTTTGGAACGTATTGAGTCGGAAAGAATTCGGGTTCACAATATTTGGAAGGAAAGTACAACTCTGGAGCTTGAGGTACTTGGGTCTAGTATGAATGTTTGTTACGCGGTTGTTTTCATGAGTTGCACCATTTTACCGTTTATTACATGAACATGAGTGCATTGTTGAATGTAAGCTTCGGTTCATGACTCATGGGTAGCAGTTGGCAGTTTGTTTACGAGTCCACACACATGACATAATATCTTTGTCTTTGGGTGTTTAAAAAGTGGAAAGTGTGATAATATGGTTGACGTAAAGTAAAATTGATACTCAAATCGGAGTAAAATAACGATCAACACAAACTACAAACATTAATCCTTTTTAAGAAGAAGGTCACGGGAACTTTCAAGGGCAAAAGTTTATGAGAGCATGCAGTTGTCGTATTCTCACTATCCTACGGGGTTTCACATTTTATTTGCGTAAAAATGCACATCATCACAATTACCTTATCATCCTTGTCCTTGTGGTATGAAATATATGTACCTGTGTTTTTAAACTATATATGTAAATACGAGCAAAGCACTTTTGTTATTTCATTTTTCATATGGTTTCCTTTTAAATTATGAATTTTTATTCATCGAGTCATGAACATGAATGTGTTTTTTGGGAATTTTTGTTTATTAAGGATTTTGGCCGCTGGGTAGTGGTTGTGGAGAAAAGAATCTGGTAAATAACAAGAGTCAATAATTATCCTAAATATAAAAAATTGTATTTAATATTAAGTAAAATTTTAAAATTTACCCATGAGGCTTGGGGAAAACAGGCTTTCCATCCTGGCCCCAATCAAGCTTTTCAATTCTTGCAAAGCGGTTCCCAAAGATGCGGTCACTCCATTCTGCTGCATGGTACGTAATCCACGTTTCCTGTCCATCTGACAACAACAATAATAATAAAAACATTTATTACATATAAGTTATATATGCATAAATGCTATTGCTGTAATTTCAGTTATCCAAATGGTGCTAAATTTGCACGCACCAGGTGACGTTGTGAATCCAATATGTCCCGGTCCATAAACAGCTTCAGCCTCATTCTTGCAAAACACGGGTTCCTTTGTATACACATCACGCCAAGCAGTGCTGTCCAACGGGTTATCCCCATCTTGAATGTATTTTAATCCAGTACAATAATCAGCCCCTCCAGGATTTCCCCCAGAAAATGATAAATATGTGACATTTCCGCGTTTCAAGAATGCAGGTCCATTAGCAACACCACCATGCCATTGCTCCGTTGGAGCTAGCAGTGGCTTTCTTCCGGAAGTGTTCACAGTCATGGGATCCACCATTGGAGCAATGTGTATTCCATACGGGGCTTCTTGAGACTCGTATGCCAAGTAAAGCTCGTCCCCACGCATCATTACTGTTCCGTCTGCGGTTGTTGCTTCAACTTGGGGCAAGAGAAGGGCCTTTGGCTGGCTCCAGCTTCCAAGTGGATTTTTTGCGTCCACTGCTTTGCTTACGTAAACCGTGTGGAATCGCTCATAGCAGTTCAGCGCACTGAAATACATGTACAGGTCGCCATTGATTAGCTTCAATTCTGGCGACCATATTTCTGTGACGCATGCATTTGTTTCCATTACGGTTTTGGATACGGTGTTTCTGAAGTTGGTTAGGCGGCTACTGGCAATGATTTTGATTGAGGTGCCCGAGTCACTAGCAAGACTTAGGTAGTAGGTTCCGTCAAGGAAAAGGATCCTTGGATCCGGGCTATCTCCAGTGAGGATAGGATTGGTAAAGGTTGTTTTGGTTATGGTGGTCGATTGGCCGCTTGGTAAGGGAATGGGGGAGTTGTAGCTACGTAAACAAACAAACATTGATTAAATTACTGTAATAAAAGATAGTACGCTGACAAAGACTTTTAAATATACGCAAACGCTTTTAAGTGTAAGAATATTAATATTATGTACGTACCCGTGAGGTCTGGGAAAGATGGGTTTTCCATTGACAGGGTCCCATTCAATTTTCTCTGCCCGAGCTACTCGATAATGTTCAATTCTTTCACGATCATCGGAAGCGTGATATATCTACAGAAAACAACAACCATGTTTAAATAGTGTTTGTATTAAAAAAAAAATTGTAGAGGAAATATTATTTTTTTAAATTGACTATCCTACCATCCATGTTTCTGTTCCATCCGGACTAATCGTAAACGAAGCATGTCCAGAACCAAAGACGCTTTCCTCGTCATTCTTGTAAAAGACGGGGCCATCTTCAGGACCGTACCACCAGTTATCCGCATTCATGGGATCAAGACCATCGTCGATGCTCATCAGGCCCAGACAATAATACTCTGAAAAAGTGAAGGAAGCTGCAAAGAGCAAGTAGCTGACATTCTTATTATAAATGAAGAATGGTCCTTCGTTCACGTTTCTTTCCCAGCCGAGGAGAGGCTAAAAAATTGAACCCAAAAAATTATCCAACACAAAAAAAACTACAAAAATTGTTCTTGAATAAAAAATCTAACTTGTCTAATAATGGTGGTCTGTGTGGTTGTGGTGACAGGATCAATCATTTCAGTGATGAGGATGGAGTCATGTGGAATGGAACCTTCTATCATGTCACGGCCACTCCACACGTAGTAGATTTTATTGTTATGCTTCAAAATGGTGCCGTCCACACCAGGCTGTTCTAAATGAGGAAGGAGTCGGATGGCTTCGCTCCAGTTTCCCATTGGGTTTTTGGGATCCTCGCATTTGATAACCCAATTTCTGTTGAAATCCCCTTCTTTGCCCATGGCAAAGTAGATGTACAGATCCCCATCTATTTCGTGCATTTCTGAAGCCCACACATTGTGGTAACCTGCTGGAGCTCGAAAAATGACCCGGGATTCCACATTACGGAAATTTGTGAGCTCAGAGCTTTGGTAAATGGTTAGTTCGTGCTCGGTGTCGGTGGAGAGGAGCATGTAGTAGTAGGGGGCAACGTAGCCTACAAAAGGGTCTGCCGAGTTACCGTCAATAATGGGATTGGTGAATGTTCCATCTTGTGCATAGGAGATGGACACAAGTAGGATTAGAAGTAGTGGGCAAATGAGCTTTTGGAAGGCCATGATGGAGCGATACGAAAGACTTCCTGGACTGACCGCGAATAACTTTGGAATGATTTTAAGTGAGTATAATAAATATGTATTGTAACATAATACTTAAAAAATGATTTGGGTTTTGCGTATACTATTTTTTGATAAGCATAATATGAAAATGGGTGACGATGAAAAGCTTTATCTTGAAATGAAAGTTTCCAACAACATAAATCATTATGAATTTTTCATTATTACATTATATACCTGTCAGAATAAGCCGCATTCAATTTTTTAAAAGAAATCGAAACTGACACCTGCCATTTTTTCCAACTCACAAAAACATCCGATATCTTTCGTGTTATAGTTTTACTTGACATAAAATTAGGCAAGTGCAGACATGTCGATTATGAAAGCAGTCATAAGTAAGATGAGTGACATAATCTTCACGGGATTACGTGATGATAAGTGATTGACGATTGATAACGTGTCAGATGTCAGTCAATCAGGTATTCGGGTATCGTATTTGAATTTTGAACATTATTGGGGTATCAAATCAAAGTATGCACTTACTACTGCCTACTCAGTTTTATTTAATGCACCACAAACCATGCCATAATATCAACCTACAAAAATGTAACTCTTTTTATTGCCTGAAATATATTGTGTAAATGGGTGTATACATCTTCACACTACGAATTAACCATATACCACAAGCACACATTTTATACAAAATGTTTGACTTCCTTCCTTCCCACACACTTTTTCCTGCTGACGTAAGCAGGACAACATTATTATAGCTTTAATTATTACGTTTACAATGATGATGATGAGAATTTGACTGCTATCCTGACATTGAAATGTAAAACTTATTGTTGCACCACGAACGCACGAAAAACACAACCTTGCCCAAAAAAAAGCTTGAACAATTCGCTTAGCAAATAAACAATGCAATTTATTTGCCATTTTGCAATCCATCATCACATCAAACTTAAGCGCATAATATACAGCGTTTATTGCAGATTTCCTTCCACCTTGGATGATATTATAGTTTGTTGATAGCATGTCATGCAGAGCAACTGAGCAAGTCAATGTAAAATATATGAAGGCAGTGTGTAAAAAAAATGCAAATTTTTTTCGAGTAAAATTATTGCTGAAATTGAACACGACCCTGTTAACATTTCCGCAAATATCTACTTATTCTTTAGATCTTGATTCTGTAGATCTAGTGTGACTTTTGCAGTTGTGCTGTTCAAAACAAACAAAAAAAATTCCACCGCTGATATATTTTGTGTCCCTATAACTCAATCTCAATCTGATAAAATGAACAATAAAAAATCATTGATTTTGTGCACAATTGCACTTCAAAAAAATTCCACCGCTGATATATTTTGTGTCCCTATAACTCAATCTCAATCTGATAAAATGAACAATAAAAAATCATTGATTTTGTGCACAATTGCACTCGTCCTATTGTCAGTGCATTTTGTTGACTGCCGACCTCAATTTTGGAGTCGTGTCCGGGGAGGTTTGTAAACTTATTATGTTCATCATCAAAATATAAATTTGGAAATGCAATTTTTTAAGTACGAAATTAATTTTTTTTTTAATTTTGAATGTGCTCTAGCCATATTTGGAGGAGGATCATCATCATCTAACAACCAAAATGAGAATGGTGGTGGCTCACAGTCCCAGCAATCACAATGCGATAAGGGAGAATCATACAGCCCAGATAACTGTAACAGATGTGTTTGTGTTGGATCATCATACCGGTGTACATTAAAATACTGTGACGAATCACTTTCAAATCTTGCTGCTTTTCAGTTTAATTAAAATGTCAACTGACTACACAGAGTTGAGCACTTGATGGGCTTCCATTCACTTTTTGATTATGCACTTGAATTCAACGTCATGTCAAATTAATTTTATTTATGCATTTAATACTATTAATATACGCCTAAATAATGTACAAAATTGGTGCTAAATTTTCAAACAAAAAAGTACAAAAACTACACCAATTTAACAGCCCCTAAAATTGAAACTCAATTTCTGGATCTGCTGGAATGTATATGTTTGGATATGTTTTTTTCATACTGTTTTCAGACGTTTTTTTTTTAAAATTAAAATAAAATGTAAAAATTTAAAAGCATTGTTTTTAACACACTATTTTATTTTGTCAACTTTTAAACTAAAATAATTAAAATTACCTACAATATTGTCAATTAAAATGTTCAATCCCTAAACTTCTCCAATATTCTAAATTCTTTGAAAATGGCTCTGAAATCATTTTTGGCGTTTCACTGTTATCAATTAACATGTATTGCACTTTCTCGCCCATTTTATCCACAGCTGTAGCGTTAATGGGGGCCCAAAGGACATTTTGATAAGAAAATGACCAATGAGTGCTGTTACTACTATAATCACTGGCAAAATTGACCAACAGTTTAACAAATGACTCGGAGAAATCTGTGTCCCAATAGGATACGCTCCTACTAAGTCCATCCAAATTCCAAAGTTGAAATACATCGTCAGCGTGTGAAATGCCGTACTCACGTGCACCCCCGTTGCCCAGTAAATATTCGCTAATCCAATCAATGCCTACGGTCAAATAGAGTCTCACTCTAACAGGCAGCCAGTCATTAAGTGGCACTGCACGATAGAAACTATACATCCCGGGTAGGAAACGGGGTCGATAATTGAAAAGGAAGATTAAAGTTGGAGCGCCAGATCGGGCGTGGAGCATGGCTGACCTTTGTACCGGTTCAAACATTGAAGCCTGTGAAGCAAGTTTGGCGAAAATCCGTTTGAAAGTGGTTGGGTCCTCTGTGAAGGAAATATTTCCGAAAAAGTGATGACGAATCGTGTCAGTCAAGTTGCTAGGAAGGTTTTCAAAACCCAAGAATTTTCCAACTAGTTCAGTAAAATTTGCTTCGTACTCAGGCACTAACTCTGGAATGGCAGCAAAGCGCGCCACTCGAAATGCCCCTTCTCCTCCGTTAACCCCCAATAGAAACGGTACTTTTGAGAAGTTTCCGTCTTTTATCAAATCCAGAGGGTGGGCCCCGAGAAAAGTATCCTCTCTCTGCAAAGCCTCGATTGAGGGCAATTGTAAGTCCTTCTCCAATCTAGGGTCAACCATTGAAACTTGATGTTTCACCAATTCCTTTGGGTCGGTATTATAAAGACACTCTAAAAGTTTCTGTCTATCATCCAGTGGACATTTTATTTTTTCCATCAGCTTTTGAGAAACTTCATTCGCTGTTGTGGAGAATCCCCAAGGACACAGGGTAGATCCAGAATGAGCTATGGCTTTGTGAAACAAGCCCTTTGACTGAGGGGATAACAAGTGGGCGTGCACCGAAACAGCACCTGCAGACTGGTCAAAGAAAAATAAATAAATAAAATATATTAATTAGCACGCAAGTTAATAAATAGCTATTGCTATTATTACCTGGCCAAAGATTGTCACCTTATTTGGATTACCTGAAAAATAGTATGCAAACTGATATTAATTAGTGTGACAATAATAATTATATTATATGAAAGCTATTACTATTACCTCCAAATGCAGCAATGTTATTTTTAACCCATTTGAGCGCTAGCAACTGGTCTTTCATGCCTGCATTGCCCCTGGGCAGGGTACCGTCGCCTGATTTAGTTTCCAAATTGAGGAATCCAAAGGGTCCAACTCTGATGATGGTAAATGATGGATCATCTTTTTAAACAAACAGCCGTACAAAATCTAATGAAATACAACAAATACCTATAATTCATGGTGACAAGAACCACGTTATGGTCCATTAAATAGTCCGGATAGTGATAGCTGGCCCCACCTATTCCAATGGACATTAACAGCATATTATATAAAATGACCTTTCCTGGCAACACGTTAATAAATTCCATACCTGACATAAAACCCCCTCCGTGGAGGTACACCATCACAGGTCTGGATGATGGTGGTTCATTTTTGAAGGGATGACTAAAGACGTTGAGATAGAGACAATCGCAATCAAGTGAGCCTTCGATATTGTGCATTATCATGGCATCAAACTGGATGCAATGTGGGCTAAACTGAGTCGCTTTCCACACCCCTTTCCAAGGCTGACGGGGAATGGGTGGTTCAAATCTTAATTTTCCAATTGGGGGAAGCGCATAAGGTATCCCACGAAATGACCAATACTCTGTTCCATTTCTGGAGTATTCTATAATTCCTTGGAGTTGTCCATCTTTGACTGAGATGACTGGGGTAGGGGAAGGGGGGCATCTGAACGAGACGAGTAGTCCAGCAACTAGAATGATTCCGACAGAGACTAATGGGCAGCGGTACTTTGCAAAGAAACTTTGCCTGGGTGCCAATGGTGACTTTCCCATTTCAGAGGGATTTAATAAAATGCACACACTTGCACAATGTACCGTCCCGGGTGTTGTTGGATATTATGAGAGTTGTTTAGAGAAATAACTCACAAAAGTTTAAAGTGCAGTAGTATACGGACGTACAATATTTATGTGTACAATACATTATTATATTCATATTTAACTTTGGAAATAATTTTTGGCAAGTGATTTCTCACGGTATAAGCTAATCAAATTTGATTTCATATGCATGCGATTATAATGGGTTGAGGCATGTATGTACTATGTACTACATACCTTCACAAGTTATATTTCACAAAAGCACTTCTTCCACAGTTGATCAACAAAACTTGGATTTCGTGCAGCAGCAGCAGGATGCTATAAAACTTAATTTGAAACCATGAGAAAAATATTGCATGTCTTATTCATTGCAATTTAAATTTTTTGTGTATGTATGTACGTGAACAAGTAGTGGAATTTGAAAGAAATAACAATAAAGTATCTATTTTGGTGAAATGTATTCTTTCATTTTTCCGGGAATGTATTATTTTGGCAAGAGTATAAAAATATGAATTGCTTCATTTAAACTACTCTGCTATACAGTAGTCGCTCCATGTCACAGGTCAATATCATCACCACCACACTATTTTTAAACACATTGGGATTCTATACGCAAATAAAGTTTTGGTGCAAGGTGGAAAGTAATCAGATTGTTCCACTTTATTTGTATGCTAGTTTCTAGGACAAATTTACTGGACTGCCATTTTTAAAGTGAACGTAGTTTATACAGTAAAGGAGTCAGAGGACAAAACTCACTTTGTTGGAACAATTTGTAGCCCACTCTGAGGTTTCAACACCCGAGGTCCACAATGACCTATAAACCATGACCTAAATATTTCCCCGTTTTGGATAGCATTAACCTGCTCTCTGACCATATACGTATATTCTAGTACTACAAGTTGCACGTTTAATACCAGTGGCTTAACAAGTTAGGAGGAATATTCATAAATTGTCCATTTCCGGAGCAAAACTAGTATTTCATTGGTTATTATTGTTATCAATGGATGCGCAAAACCTGCGGAATTCCCGACTGAGCAAAAATATGGAGAGAATGCTCATTTGAGATTTCCTTGTTTCTTGCTCTATAGTGATGATGTCATTCAACATGCAAAAAAACGCTAATAATGTTCATGCTCAAGTAGCCATTTAATTTGGGTGCATTAATTGGATGAAACTACTTACACACAAAATTTAATGCTCACCTGTGCGGATGATTCACGAAATAGTGCATAAATCAAAAACGTAAAATCTGGGATGACTAGATAATATAGCACTGTGTGTGTAGCTGACTGATGCAAGGATGCAGTTAACATCCTCATTTATGTATATGAATAATTGGTAAGAATTAAATTATAAATTAAAATGAATTAAGGATGCATAAACCAGGGACTTATGTTGTGCTACGTGCGTGTCTTTAGCACACTTGATTCTCCAGCATCATTTGTCTAGAGCATTCAAATCTTTAAAAAAACATGCCAATGTTGATTTAAAACAATTTTATCATTACCAATCATTTCCCCACGATGAGGTATACAAACATATATCATGTTTGGTAATTATTTATATCATATCTGATTTATAACAGGTATATTTTGAAATAATTTATCACAATTAGTAAAATCTACATAAAAATATTTCTTCAATTAAATGCTCCTATTCCCACAGAATTCCAAAACTCTATCCGATCTGCAAAAGGTTCTGGAATTACTTTTCCTTTTCCATCCTTGTCCATGAGCATGTATGGAAAAACTGGTGGTGTATTTTTGTGGTTTGATGTTGTGATGTTTGTGACATTATTCTCATGTGCAGTTCCAATTGAAGGCCACGCTACTCCTCGAAATGAGACGTACTCACTATATACAACGAACCAAAAAATAAGCCCAAAATGTCATTTAAAAAAAGTTTTATACAAATATTTCAAGTTTAGCAGCAAATCATAAATATTTCCATTTTTCTTACCTTCCATGCACAAAATCACCAATCGCCTTTACAAAATTTCGAGAAAATTCCAACTCCCGCCATGAAAATAGTTTTGTGACTCCTTCAACATTCCAAAGCTGGAACATATCCTCCCCATGTGAGACGCCTTTATCATTTAAATGGAAATCGTAATTAATTAAAATTTACGAAATTTAATTTTTTCAATTAAAATTTTAAATGTTGTCTATATATAAATATACCATATTGATGAGCTCCCTTGTAACCCATCAGGTGTTCATGTATCCAGTCTTTAAAAATTTCAATAGCCACTTTAATTTCTGGAAGTAGCCAGTCCCCAGGCTTAACTGCTTTATAGACACTATAAGTTCCTGGCAAGAAGCGGGGTTTGTAGTCATAAAAATAGAGATATGTTGGAGCCCCACTCTTGGCATGCCCTTTTGCTGCCCGTTGTACAGGTTCAAATGCGAAAATGTCTGAAAACATGATTGTCAGCTTATCCAGAAAACTCTGTGTATCTTCGAACATTTTTAAACTGTCATTATTTTTCCCGAAATAAAAGTCACGAGCACGATTTGCTACCGAAAGAGGAAGCCGATCTAGTAGCAGAACGTTGCCAATCATTTCAGTCCAGTTTTGTTGAAGTTTGGATGCTGCTTCCGGAAGTGCTTCAAATCCTTTATGAATGGAAAAATTAATTAAAAACTCGAAAATATTTACATGATTTAAAATTATTGTTTGTACGAAAAAATGCAAAAAAAATCTTACTTCCGGTTCGTAAACCCCCATCCCCCGAATTAACACCAAGCATATATGGAACCCGGGAAAAATTCCCACTGGCAATAATGTCGCTTGGATGACTAGATAAAAACGTGTCCCCCATCAAAACGGATTCCACAGAAGGAGAAAGATTATCTTTCAGCAAACTGGGATCCGTAACGGAAAGTTGGTATTTGACCATTTCATAAGGGTCATATTCTTCAAGACAATTCAGCAGTTCACTGGGTTTTTCCAAGGGACACTTGAGTTTCCTTGCAAAGTCAAGTGCTTTTTCTCTGGGCTTTGTTGTGAAACCCCACGAGCTAAATGCAGAACCTGACTGAGAAATTGCACGACGGAATAGCCCTTGCGACTGTGAGGATAGAACGTGTAGATGTACTGAAATTGATCCCGCAGACTCTCCGAACAAAGTAACGCGATTGGCATCACCTTAATTAATTAATTAATTAATAATTAAATAAATGTAAACTGATTTTAATTAGCAAGTAAATAAAGCTATTACTATTACCTCCAAACGCAGCAATGTTATTTTTAACCCATTTGAGTGCCAGCAATTGGTCTTTCATGCCTACGTTGCCCCTGGGAAGATCCACGTTGTCGGTACTGGGGTCATGCTGAAAGTTGAGAAAGCCGAACGGGCCAAGCCTAATTAACACAAAACATTAATTTTAATGGTCCTTTCGTACTAAAAAAAAGCAATTTAACAAAAAAAAATATAGAAACCAACCTGTAATTGAAGGTAACTACAATGAGATCCTCATCTATTAAGTAATCAGGGCCGTATAACCTGGAACCGCCCATGAGAAATCCACCTCCATGTAAATGAACAAGAACAGGCTTACTACCAGATCCAGTCTACATGCAAAAAAAACTCATCATCGTTAAATATTTAATCTATAATAATATTATAGATGGTTGTGAGGTACGTGATGATGATGATGATTTGTGAATGTGTTGGATTTTACCTTCTTAATTGGAGGAGCAAACACATTTATGTATAGACAATCCAAAATGCCAAACACCGTTTGAGTGATAACTGCCTCAAACTGGAGACAAAAGGGAGGATATCTCCTCACCTGTTTAACTCCTTCCCATGGGTTGACTGCCACTGGAGGCTGAAATTTCAACCGTCCCACTGGTGGCTTTGCAAAGGGAATACCAAGAAATTCCCAGTATTCCCTCCCATTCCGGGAATAACTCACTCTCCCCTGCACTTGACCATCATTCAAGGTAATTACTGGAGTCGATGGTGGAAATAATACTGAGCCAAGTAAGATTAGTAGCCATGCACTGATCACTGTGGCGACAACAAATCGAAGGCGGGATAACGTTAATATGCTGTCAATGTCGACACTGACCCCACTTGATTTATCCATCTCCGATAAACGCACCATTTTGTTGAGTCCTCCTCTCCTTCTTAATCTGAGTCTCTTCTTGTCCAGCAACAAGCCCGAATCTGAGCAACATGTCTGAGGGATTTTCAGTACATATATTAAATCCAGGTAGTCCAAATACTTCATCGTTTTTCTCATTGTTAGAGTAATTACACGTTGTTTGCAACAACAGACAGAGACGAAAATTGCAGCGGTGCAGCAACAAAAAGCCTTAATAAAAGTCAGAGGTTGATTGGAAAATACGCAATAAATTATAGCACTATGTTTAATGCGTCATTTTTTTATCCACAGTTCCAGTCATGTTATTAATGGCTGTATTATTATTATATTTTCTGTTTTTTTACTTCAATGTTTTTTTTTTGGAACCAAACAATAGCACTACATATTTAGAACTTTTAAAAACTTGTGGGTTTATTACTTGTTTCATGAGAATTTAATGCAATTTTTTTCTAATAAAACAGGTTATTAACATTTAGAAAGAATAATATGGCTTTTTATTATTCTAATGGACGTGTGAAAATGAAAATTTCGATTTGAGATGTGAATGATTGATTAGCTAAAAAAAAAACTGGGGTATGAGGAAGAATTGTAAGAAAATGGATTTTATATAGTTTAATGGCAATGATGAATGGTGTAATGATTTATTTATGGATATTGGTTTGAAAGAGGGTCAAATAAAGCATGACTGACCAACACTAAATGTCAGTAATCATTGACGTTTGATGTTCCAGTCCAGCAGCAGTAGTATTGCGATTTATCTAATACTGCAAAAAATAAATTTTGACATCAAGCCGTTGTTGTTAGTGGTGAGACGGATGATGTGTGAAGACGAATGTACATAACATGGAAGGAAGCATATATTGCATATTATAGCATAGCAACATTTAGCATATTGCCACGCACTTTACGTCATCCATCTCGTGAACGTTGCAATTAAAATACTGGTGATGGGAATTTATTATTGAAATATTTATGTGCATGTGGAAAGTGGAAGCACATTGCATAATCAGGCAACTTAAATAGATGGCCAGCAGCAGGAGCAGCGTGTTTACAGTGCGGACATTCACATGATGCAAGATAGTATGCATGTATTTGTTTAATGATCAAAGTCTTCAAACTCTAATCTAAAGTTCAAAAGTTATAATTTGATTCATTTCAGGAGCCAATTTCAGCCTTGATAATAAAATGTTAAGTTTGATGAACTGTCGTAGTGTGTGTGGAGTAGAGAGATGAGCTGTAGTAGACCAGCTGCTGTATGGTACGTGCTCAGTTGGATCTGGAATTTAGACTCAGCAAATTCCACCAGAAGAAGAGGTTATCTTTCATTCAACATCAATCATTTAACTGTCATTCAGGAAGTCGGGACCATTTACACAAAGAATAAAGAATTTACAGTAAAAAGACTGGGCATTCTTGTTTGTGCTAAATTAAACTTATGTAAATCAATTAAATTTCTTATTGTATAAAAAAATGCAAATTAAATATTTCTTCCGGTTAAACACCAGTTGTAAGTAAGGCAATTGGGTCTCCAGTGGAGACTCTCCACTGCCGTAGTTCCAATTCATCTCTGCTATTGATACTCTCTTATTACCCCAGCAGTTTCATTATGCTCATTTGCTTCAGCCAAATCATACAACAAACAACGCATAGTATCCGTAATCAAATGTAATCCTTCTTGCGTTATTTAATTTAATCTTGTTAATCGGACTTTTTGCAGGAATGTACTATGTATTTACTGGGCCTGGAATAAAGAGTCGAATATTTAATACGCAAGTTCAATTTAATGTATGGTGTTCCAATTTTATTGTCTCATAATTTTATGTTTGAGTTTGTGTACTTATGCACTTGAGGAATATTCAGGTTTATTACTTCAAATTATCTATTTAAAAAAATAATATTAAATGTTTAAAAAATGTATTTTATTTAAACATTCAAATATTGCAAACACTTACAAGAAACATGTTAGCTCGTTTAAATATTATTTATTCAAAGTACAGTATATATTTTCCCAAATCAATTTTGCATTACTCCTCGAATCAGCTCCAGATACTTGCCAACATTTAAAAATGCAGTGGGCAGAGTCATTTCACACATCCTAAACATTTGAATCCCACACAAGACATCTTGCCCACTTTCGTCCTTGTCGCAAATCAAACCCCCACCCAACTCCCTATCACAAGTAGACCCACCAGAGTAGAGCTCCACTCCACACATAATTTTTGTCGGATCCATTCTGACGTGTACACCCACAGCATGTAATCTGTCCAGTCTTTTCCGACATTCCCGCCTTGTCAAAATATTGAACTCCCTTTCCATCAATTTCCCGTAATAATATGATTGCTGACCTTCAGGCAAGGATACCTCTGTGGCAAGTCCCGGTTTATAGTTTACAACCTTTGGCAGCTTTGCGACTTGATTTCTTCGTATACCCTCCACTTTTCTGTCTAGTTTAATTACAGCAATATTTTTCGACATAGGGTGACTTACTAAATATAGTTCTTCCACTCTTTGTATTATTCAGTCGATCTAATCCCGTATGTCGACGGAATTTCGGAGAATGAATAATTCCTGAGGGACTGTAAACATGTCGTTGGTCAATATTTCTCCAATCCCCCACGTTGTCATGATCAAGCCCAGCCACTACCTTTATTCCTCGTCGCTTTTCTCCGTGATCATTCAAAACGCAATGTGCTGCGGTTACAAAGGTGTCCTCAGACACCAATGTTCCCCCACAACTCATTCCATTACCAGTTGTCAAATGGACTTGATGAGGAAATCGTCCCCTGGATGTCACTTTACCATACAACTTGGCTTTGTACAAGGTGTTGGGATCCTGCTTCCCAGCGTGCTTCACAATCCAATCGTGGAAATATCCAACATCTTCATAAACACTTGGCTCACAGTATTTTTCATTTCGGTGCTCTGCACATTTCTCCTCATCATATTGAGAACCAAAGGAGCATACGCCACAAAGTAATGCTTCTCCATTTTTACCTCTACAAATTCCAGATCCACCAGAATCACCCCGGCCCGCAGCTGAAATAAATCCAACCTAATTTTTATTTCTGCACCTTTTTTTTTAGGAAAATTAAGTCGATTTTGTCATTTCCATTTAACTATCATAGTGCTTACAATTGCTCACAGATCCATTGACAATCCCACCCAAGCATAAAAACTGGTTTGCAAATTCCATAACTTCATACTGCTTCTCCCCCAATTTCCCACTACCTCTATTGTCAAAACACTGGGAATCCCCTCTCATAAGTACGTTAGCTTTCTGCAAATGATCCGACCCTCTACCCAATTGGGTTGCACCCCAACCCAAAATCAAAGCTTTGTTGGAATATTTTTCGGGTTTAAAATCAGGCGGAGCTATTTCCAAGGCCCGGATACTTGAATCCCTTTGAAAATTTATACTATTCCTCAATCTGAGCAGCGCAATATCGTTGTAGTAGCGCCGATAATGTCGCTGCCTTTCTGGATGATTTTTCAAAAAACTAAAGTTCTCATGCACAATTATTTCCGCCACAGGAAAAGTATTTGATTTGGACTGAAGCTCATCCGGTTGGTTCCCAGAGTCACGTGATGTGGTCCTTTAATTATCTGACCTGTTGTGGAGTTGATGAAGCAGTGGGCAGCTGTGATCAAAAAGTCTTGGTTATAAACTGTTGCCCCACATTTTGTACTCCCTCCTGTACTAGCCATGTGAGGAAACTCGTTTTGTTCTGCAGCGGAGGTGCTAACAAGTAATCCGGCCAATGAGTCCTTTGGACAGCAAACGCCAGTGGTCCCATTCCTTCTTGTCCTCTCCTCTTTACAATCATCTTTCAATGATAGCTCGTATTTAATGCTCTCCCCATTCGGGGTGATGTAGTGGGGAAGGGTTGAGCAGGGGCTGCTTTGTTGATTATTGCCTACTAAGCATTCCGTCGTTTCACATTGTTCCAAATCTTCTTGTTCAAACTCCAGGGACTCCTGGTCTGAGCAACACTTTGCTCGATATTTGGCCTGTTTTTCTTCAATAAATGCTAAATGAGGAAGTAATTTGTTTCTGCATGATACTTGGTTCAGCTGACGTTTCCACTCGTTGGACCAGCTACATTCCTGGAAACTAGGGCCTGCAATTAGTTTAAAGAATTTAGAGATTTTTTAAATTTAACATTAAAATGGTAATAAGCATGCCATTATAATGATTTCGAATTGTTTTACGCATACCAATATGATAAAAAATGATGATTATTGCAGGTAAGCTATAATATGGTTCTTTTAAAATGCTTAGCCGGAACATTTTAATGCCAAATCTGAACTGATGTAGTATATAACTTGTTCACACCTGCTTTACAAACAATTTGATTGCCAAGATTCTCGTACTTCATACTATACTACAGTTAGTGAGCTCAAAATATGAAATATTTTACAGAATTGCATTTTCTGCGGCATAGTATAAAGTTAACAGTATAAGTTTTATCATAAGTTGGAAGATAATGATGATAATGGTGGTAGCGGCTAATAATCGCCATTATCACCCAAGCATAAAAACTAGTTAGAATAAAAGTTCTACAGTCCGTCCTGTCCAAGGTACAGACACCATAAAACTTCTCATGTAGTTTTTTTAGATCTGTGATTATTTCCACGTAATCGTATTTAGATTCAAGATTCATCATATAGGCACGTATTATAAGTTTCATTTTCGCTGTAAACAATCTACTACACGGTGTGTGCATTATATTGTTTCCTGTTTGTATAATATACATCAACCATGACCTGCAATATTATTTTTTGCTCGCTTATGTTGTACGTAATAATGGTTATACCTGTTTAATTTAAAGTTTTGTTGTTCCCGGATTAAGACCATTTTATATGTACTTCTGCAACAGCTACAACAATATATGAACTTTGACGTTGATGATGATACTTGTGACTGTGACTGATGTTGATCAAACAGTAATAAAAAGCTTCTACTCATAACATAATAAGTGAATATACTAGAAAGCCAGTCGGAAATCCCTGAATGGGAATTTTAGAGAAAACAATGCGTGCACGACTTTATCAGGAATTGAATCACCATCATTATCAAAGTTTTAGCAACGAAAGTAAAAATTAATTGGGACATTTTGAATCGTGTTCTAAGAGTTCAATTATGCGGATCGGATGGTGAAACTATGTGAAGTGAATGCATACATAAATTAACATAAGGTAAACTCAAAAGAATGAACTTGTGATGCATTTTTTACATGCTGACTATGCGTGCATGCCCACTAAAATAAACGTAAAACGTACGCTCGATAAAGTTCGTAAACTTTGTTTTTGCGCAAAAAAATCAAAAACAATTTCAACTAAATTCAGCAACATATTCAACAAATGAGAATCTTTTAATTTACAAGTACACATTTATAATAAGTATGTCTATATACGATATGATTTTAACTTTATATATAACTTTAAAAATTAAAATAATTGCAGGAATCAGAAGACAATGCGTAAACATTATTAACCGCTTCATTAACTTGGTTCGTTTTATTAATAACTGTATTCCAAAATTGACTCAATTGGGACGAGTCGTCACAAAAATCATTTTCCGGGATCCAGGAATTAAATTCGCTACAAAAAATTAACCAAATTAAAAATAAATCAAATTAACACCTAAATTTTTGGAATACTTTCTGTAATTTACAAATTAGTAATATTGTGGATGATTAAAATAGCCAATCTTACTTGCCCCATCCTTTCCACTTGACTTTATAGAAATGACAAGATTTTGGGCCAACTTTGGAATCAAGTATTTTCTCGTATTCCCAAATGTCCCCAACCACCCAACCTGCATTATTCTCCTTGGTTTTTCTTGTCTTCTTTACAGCGATCTTTTTATGCGTTGTTTTCGTTGTGGTCTTCACGGAAAGTCGCTTGGAAGCATCTGGTGTCATCCTACTTTTGGTTATCTTTACATTTGTCAAAGCTGCAACTTCTCCAGTTCCAACAACACACTTCACATTACAAGTGGATGCATGCGCTGTAGCATGAGCGACAGCGTGTGGTTGCTGCGACAAAATTTCATTCCTTGGTGTCTCCTGGCGTTTTTTAAACAGAGGTTGGGGGATCGTACGCTGGAATAAAACAATCAAACAATGCCCAATTCAATGAAAAGATAAATACAGTCAGACTTTCTAACTCTAACTCAAAATAAATAAACAATGCAAATCCATTCCTTCTACGCCCAAAATCCAATGCACATTGTTTACGTTCATATTTGACTTACTTTTACGGTTGGAATATCCCTTTCATCTGATGATTCAATTTGCCGAGAAGCCACTTGGTTCCTACTTCCGCTGTCTGCCTTGGTTGTGTTCGAATCTGGTTTATTGAGCTTTTTTTGCTTTGGTGCTGAGGCAACTTGAGACAGTAAGTGTTCCGGTTTCTTTGTTAATGGCGGAGGGCGAGGAACACAAAAAACATCAGGTCGTTGCTTAAGTGGAGGAGGTAGGGGAATCAATCTGGTTTTTCCATCAGCAGATATCCTATCACTAGCGCCTGGATAAAGTTTAGCCATTTGCACGGAACCAATTGTCCTATTGAGATGTTTTGACTTACCTGCGCTTGAGTTTTCATCCTCAATTCGAATTGCTGGAGAAACTGATGGAAGATAAATCACAGGCGGCACGCAACTTGGGCCTTGTGAGCGTGAAGCGTCATCTAACACAGAAACTACCGGTGGTTCAGATCCACTTATTACCTGCTGCAATTCTTGACACTCACCACCACCAACAGTATTCAAGTCATTCAAGTCTGGGATGATTAGTTCCGAAAAAATGTCATCATGAGACTCGATTGGCTCCATCTACAAATTTTATCATAAAATCATGATCATACTTAAGTAAAGCATTTTTTCAAGATACACCTCAGCAATGAAAATATTGATGACTCACATCATCTATAATCCTATCTAAACTCCAAAGTCCATCTTCGTAAAGGCTGAAAGGTTCTGATAATGTTCCCCCCTCCACTGTCAATGGCGAAACGTTAGTTATTTCACTTTGAGATAATTGTACATCTTCATTTCCCCACCACACATCCTGAACCGGCTCCTTATCATCTAACTGATTTATATCAAAAGTTTCTTCCATCCTGTGTATCTGCCGCGCTTTTGTAAAGCCAACCGACTTGCACAATATTGTTTTTTGTATATTATTCCAAATTCCAACTGTATGTTTATCCTTTCAAAAAAAAATTTAACTAAAACCGGTATTCACAAAAAAAGCAATTAAGAATTTTTTGTTCTTGTCGCTACGTCACCGAAATTATGATTTGTATTGTATGCACTTTCGAACTCTACGGTGAGTTGTATGTTGAATGTATTGAATATTAAAAAAAATGCATTTCAATACTCAAAAATGTTGAAATCCGCGGAAAAGCCATCAACTTTCGAAAAATTAAATTAGCCCGCCGAAATATTATGCTAAAAACCCATTGCAAGTATTTAGTATTTTTATTTATTTTAATAAGAATAATCTTCTTGGGTGGCAAGATTAATAGAATCCAATTTGAGGTATTATGCAACAATATCAATTTGGTAACTCGACGTAATAAACATAATCTTTTGGCGTTTTGGTTAAACCTGTACTTGGTAGTTTTGAAATATGACGAGTTAGTTGCATTTAACGATCATTTAAAAAATAAAATCAAGGAATTCTTAGGAATTAAAATAAAAATATAATTTATAAAGGAAGATTGTTATCTATGAAAAACGATAAAAATAAATTTAAATCGAGAATTCCAAGACTTTTCATTGAAGAATCAAACGCTATTACAAATATTAACAACATTATATGATGAAATTGAAATTGCCAAGTTAAAATACACTAGTTGATTAAAGGTAAGGTTCATTTCAATTAGCAGGAAAATCGGTATGTATGTTTTTTGATGAATGATATATTTACAATTCAACACCAATAGGGCCAATTTTAAATTGGCTTTGTTTTATGCATTGTCAATTGTGTGTGATAATAATGCTCGCCTATGCATGAGACATGCTTATTCCAATCCCCCTTTGTATTTCTGTTAATTGAATCCAAAACTTGTACGACTCGTAGTCATACAAATATTAGTAAATTACACTTGTTTTTGTTTCTTGTCGAAAAGAATATGTCGGGAAGTTTGGTTTTCTGTTTTAAAATCGGGAAGCCAATAAATCGGCTGACGATGGAAAATCCGGTCAAGGACCTGTTCGGTGTTATGCAGGGGGATCAGTGATAAAACTGAAAGTACTTGGGACAGATACTGTCGAACACCTACTTACAACATAATTTTGGATATTGTATAAAAATCTACAGTTTTCAACAATTATTTTGAGATATTATGATTGCCAGTTGTTATTAATCATATGCATTTTTGTAGGAAAAGC
The DNA here is from genome assembly GCA_027744095.1 of Zhuqinia jingwanae. Lineage (NCBI taxonomy): Eukaryota > Metazoa > Arthropoda > Collembola > Entomobryomorpha > Paronellidae > Zhuqinia > Zhuqinia jingwanae. Next base: position 3 of record JAHZNC010005473.1, on the reverse strand, counting down.
AAC
>JAHZNC010005472.1:0-15576 GCA_027744095.1 Zhuqinia jingwanae | reverse complement strand
ATGTTTTTGTCTTGGTCTTCTCTAGAATTTTTATTATTATCTGATCCCAAGAGAGCTTTATTTCCGTTAATAATAGCAAATAGTATTTAGGTATTTGTAGAATGGCATATAGAATTGTATATATGGTTTCTTAAATAGAATGCCAACACTAGTTTAAGATAGAGCGCAAGATGTACACTTTCTACTCACACACAACTCGGTGGAGCTTATAGCTTGCCGATTCTTGGAAAGATAATCATAGCTCTTCCAAGAAAAATTGTGAGAGAAGGGGGAAAATTGTTGGATGATACTACTTTGCTGCATACGTCGTAGCCGTCGTACGTGCAAGCAGAAAAGCAGACATACCACTAACTATATACATATATGCACCCATTCAAGTAAAAAGCTAAACCAAACCCAAGCAGAAGTAGTAGTAGTAGTAGTAGTAGTAGCGAGTCAGACATAACACGCAAAGTTTGTTTTTTAGTAGTTTGTTCAGCTTCGCAATAGTTTTATACAGTGTAAGTAGGTAAATATAAAAACGTGTGTGCGGATGGGTGAATGGGTGTCCGTGTAAAATGTTACTGTTAGACAAGACACTGGTCAAGCGAACATGTAAAAGGATACAACTTCAAAAATGAGGTTTTCTCACACCATATATATATATACATAGGCATTCATGAGAAACATAAAAAATATTCCCCATTCCCTGACTGTGTACTCATGTAGTAAAAATATCCTTACGTAAATTTATACAATACAAAATGAATACCTAAATACATCACAGCCCTCCGCGTATTGTATTGCATCTTCGTTTCATCTGCCAAAAAATATCGTGCATGTATGTTTGTGTGTGTGTGTGTAAAAAGCAGAGAGGTTCATGAAACTATGAAACCGTTTACAAGTGATCCAATCTTTCAACTAAAAGCAAGCAAGATCTTTGGCATTTTAAAAGTATGTTCACTCGCATTCACATTCATCTTAGGTTACTTACCACAGTAATCCTTGGCAATAATATGTGGCAATGCGATAGGCAATGGTGTGAGCACACGAGGTTTTCGACGAAAAGTAAAATTGTCCTACTAAAACATAAAATGCGTAAATGTATATGTACTTACCATTTACATGAGGTATACTTTGTGATTTATGTATATCATGTGTTTGTTCATGTTGTTGCATGGTATGTAGGTATATGTTGCTGGGCTTTAACAAAAAAATGATCATTAGCACGCTAGTTTTGTTGTTGTACATCTCTCCCTTGTATCGTTTTGCCAGCAAGAGTCAAGTCAATAGTCAATGCCGTCGTTGTTTAAAAAGAAAAGAATTTATATGTCGTGCTGTACCGCATACTTATCACATGAGTTTTTTTTGGTTTAATTTGTTGTTGTGTATTTACATGTAATACTCACTTATCTTATTCTCAGTATTTGTCATTCACTTCCTTTTAAACCGCTACTGCAAAACAATGACAATGCTTTTAACAAACTTCATCATGCATGCGTGCATGCCTGACATACTACTACTACTACCTTCTACCCACTACAAAATACGCAATATTAACGACAATGGATTGCAAATGACAAGTTTTGGGATAAATATTTCACTCTCTCCAATTCTCCTTTAAAATATATAAAGTCAGAGTCATCATTTCAATAAACTTCTCTATAAGCCACAACAACAATATTATATATATGTAGTTGAGTTGTTGTAGTTAACATTCCAACAAGATCACTCATTTGCTTCGACATGATAGGTTGGAGTTTGCGATGCGTAAGATTATTTTGAAGCAAAAACATTTCGTCAGAATTTATTACTCAAGTCGACAAAATGTTTGTGTGTGTGTGTGTGTGGTCTTTGCCTATTTATCACATCTATTATCCAACTGGATCTAATTTAAGATATGATACATCTATGTAGGCTATACGACTGATATGTTGACATATGTATATGCTTCCTTTTTTCATTTCAAGGTTCTTGTGTGCGAATTGTCAAAAAAAGAACAAGAATTTAAATGATATTGAAGCAATATTATGATTAAATAGTAAAAAATAAGTGAAGTGAATGAAATAAAATTTGTAAAGTTTACTTTTCCGCTTCCTGCAAGAAATTCCATTTCCGAATTTGCACTTTCCAAAAATACTTTTTTTTAGTGGAAAATGTTGTACGTAAGAAAAGTTTATTGAAAAGCCTTGTAAGTGTTTTGATATAATGTCATATAAGCAATAGGTATAAATTGATAGCACTTTTCAAACTCAAGCTCTTCAAACTTCAACAACATATACCACCTTCCAGGAAGGCCCTTCCTCCCACATGCATACATTTTCTTATAACGTTATATTTGGAGTATAAAGACTTTCACAACTTTGTTTCTTCATACAATATAATAGTTTAAAAATGTGATTTGTTGGCAAGAAAAAAGTTTTTCTTTAAACATTGATTCCTTACTACAGACAGACAGAAGATAAGATGCTGCTGGAGTTACGTAGATAGAAACCGTAAATAGGTTATATTATAAATGTAGGTATTTCACCATCTTTCCATTTCTTTTTTTGGATATAAGATGGAAGGAAAGTAATACCGATCATAAACTACTACTATTACTATATGCTGTAGCTATAAAGGGACTACTAGGAATAGAAAATGAAGTGATCGATGCATGTTGAGCAATTTTTTTTCTTTGAAACTGTAATTGAAATTCGGGCATTGCGAAAGGCGAGATGAGCGATAAAAAAAATAAAGAATAATATTACCTACATATTTTACGGGTATACAACAGAACAGACGGATACATTCCTACTTTTTTCTTGTAGACCACACTCTCTTTCTAGATTACAAATATTATTATCAAGGACCCCGAGCCTGTTATTGTCCTGAACACAAGAATACTTTCTTGTCATTCTGTTCGTCCGTCAGGTTCCAAACTCTCTCCTTCCAGCTGCTGTAAATAGTTTATAGCTATATTTATCCAGATTTTGAAATTCCACACATTCCTTACTTACAACATTTGCAAATTGCAATGCTTATTTCTGTTGTTATGTTATATACATACCTAGTTTAAAAGTTTTGATTATTTTGGGGATTTGTTCAAATGGAATGGAAGAGAACAAAGTTTTACTTCAGATCAGACAGGCTCCTTTCTCATACAAGCATATAAACTGTTTTGACATTTACATGAATGTTTGTATATATTACCAACTTCCTGTTTCTTCCGAATTAACAATCAAAAATAAGACATCTTTTTTTCTCGGTTCTTATATATTTTATTCAGCAGTATTTGTTTTATTGTGAAACTGCTTCAGCAATTGCGCTCCGTGTGTGATACAGAGCAATAATATATATATGGAAATGCAATATCAACGTTATTGTTGTCTTTGTTGCCGCAAACAAAGAAAATACAATAACATGGGAGTATATATTTTTAAATTTAAAACATTTTTTTTTGGGTTAATCCTTTTTGGATTATATTCATTCGTGCCATTTTTCTAGTTCATATTTGAAAAAAAAGAGATTGACATATACGTACATACATACATATTACATACAACCAGTTTTTGTAGGATGAAAAATAAATGGTGATCTGTTAAAGAAGAGATTAGAATAGGCAATAGGGAAAATGGAATTTTTGATTGGGTCTGTTTCATCGAATTCCGTATCATGCAGCGAGGGCAATTAAAAGCAATCAATCATTCAAAAGAATATAAATAATAATAATAAAATACTATATACAACAAGTCCTGTTCTGATTGATGTTGATGACCAGCTGTGGATAATAATATTTTATACATTTTTACAAGTCGGCACTACACACACAGTATATTGGCGCTTTTGTTTTGAAACATCAACAACAACAACAACAGTTGGCAGTTTTTGAATTTTGATGATAATGATGAGTCTTTATTTCCTCATCATCATCATCATGTCATGGCTATCAATTTTAATCAAATAAATTTCTAAGAATTGTTTTTAAACTCGCAACAACAGCAGTATAGCAGCATACAAACACAAGAAAAGGATAAAAAAATATGTACGACATGGGTAATAAAGAGAATAGTATAATTGCATGCAATAATAATAAATAATATAACAAACCGAAATTGAAATAAGATGAACTTGCAAAAACATTTCAACACTGTACACATCGGTATGTTATATGTACATATGAATAAAATACATATGCACAAAACTCAACTCTCTATACTTGTTTACAGTGTGTATGAATATGAAAGTTATTCTGGAAATATTGTGAAAGACATTGATCATCAAACATTTATNAGTTATTCTGGAAATATTGTGAAAGACATTGATCATCAAACATTTATAGCAAAGCCCCACTAGAAGCATTCCATGGATCCTTCCGATGATCCCACCAACATCGATCCATGACATCTCTTCTCTTTCTCTCATCTCGTACACGACAGCTTCAGTAACTCGCCATGCTCTCCCCCCCTCTCTCTCTCATTCTCTCCCTTTTAAATTCTCTTCCATTTCTCGGAATCTATTTGACATTTCAAATCAGTTTTGAAAGGATAAAGCATAGTATATATAAAGTTGAAAAGACTAGTAAAATACCAATGTCGCTCCTAGCGCATCAACCAACACACACACACACACATAGGACTCTACAACTTCCATTCCAATTCCTAAAGCCTATAACAAATTGCATTACATTTCATTCCACATGAAAGTTAAAAGTTGAAACGTTTCAAAGAACAATGAACAATGATTGAACAAACGTGCATTAGTATCATGTTCCCCTTCTCTCTCTTATAAACATCGAAAAGGTGAACAAAAACGTGTAGTTCACAAATAATTCATCTTTGATAGTTGCTACTATTATTGTAGAGGAAAATCCCTTCTGAAAATGATCATGAAAAAGCAGAAAACGATTTTTGGGATTCACTCAGCAAACGTATATCTAGCAGCACACACAAGGCCATGCATCATCATCATCATCATCATCACCAAAGAAAATTAGAAAAAAAGGTATAGCGCTATTGTTGGTGGATGAGTATATTGTTTGCTTTTGCTATATAAAATTGGTTTGCATTGTTATTGTAGTTTACAATTCCAAAATCTTCTTTCGCGTGGTTGCATTATTTATTTGCCTTGTGCATTGCATTGCATGCACTTTTAGAGGAGAATTGTTTGCGAGAGAGAGAGAGAGAGAGAGATGAGAAGAGTGTGCAATGCAGCAGAGCAAAAGCAACCCATTTTTCACATCACATCATTAACTATTATATGTCCAAGGCAGTTCTAAGAATTGAAAAGTAAAATCCACAATCCACACACATCTGCTGTTGCTGTTGCTATTATACTACATACACACATTTATGCTCAGTTGTCTCCTTTTTACTACACGGCCACACGGCACGGCTACAATTCTATTATTTTTTTAAAGCAAAAAGTTGTGTTGTGCACTGCAAACCTAACTTTTTACTACAATACATACATACACACATATGCACGACATACTGTTCTATAGTATGTGCATAATATATATATAATATATATTGCTTTACTTTTTTGTGCCACTACTTTATTCTGATGATGATGATGATGATTATGGTTACTTTTTTTACGTTACGGTAATTGCTATGGGCTAGGGCTCAACGAGAAATTCCAAGAAATCTCATGTTGGTAGGTAGACATATCTTTTTTTTTGTAGTAACGTGCATTGCATTACACTTGCTTATTTGCCTGGGGCGATACTAATAAATACCACACCGGCTGTACTACATAATATACGTAAACGTATTGTATTGTTGTATCCTTTTTATACCCAGTCGAATACCTTTACCTTACCTTACCTTATTTGTATCGTTTACCTGTATATATACATGTGTAGAGCTACCTACCTACTTACTACTTACATACATGCATTTTTTTTAGCAAAGAGATCTGTGCAATTCATTAGATTTTTTTCGTATGCTAAAGAGCAAAAGTGTAACAGCACATCATGTTTTGTGTCTGTCTTGCTTGCAATATTGTAATAAGATCATCCTTTTTTATTGTTATTTTTTTTATCGTTTCAATGTACTGGGCTGAGGAAGGATAACCAAACAGATGAAGATTTAACATTTTTATTGTGAATTTAAGCTGTGTAATGTATTCTTTACTGCATGCGTGTATCATTGTCATTTCTTGGTAATGTAATAATAATCAACTTATTACAGCTCATGAGCAGTATGAGCACATAAGTACAATACACCTTTTTACCACGTATGCACACATGCACAATGTAACCGTTGACCGTGATGTCGATGATGATGTTGCAATGTGCAATAATATATGTTATTTGGCATTTTCTAGCTTTTTTTGTGCAGACTTTGTGGAAGGCAAAGCAAAAAGAAGGATGTGTATGTATGTGTGCGTGTGATGTGGTATTGTTAGAAATGGTAGAAGGGGAAGAGAGAGAGAGAGAGCTGAATACGCAGAAATGATAGTCATCACTATCATCATTTCATCATCAACATCATATTATCGTTAGCCTTCGTAGCTTCGTAGTTCCAATCCAACTTGATGCTCCCGATGAACTCATTTGCAGTTCAACGAAAAGTCATAAAACATACACATATATACTCAAACGACGCGACTAGATTTTAACGATTTTTTATGAGTGCTCTCACATGATTTTAATGCTGGTAGTTTCATAAATTTGAAAAAAAAAGTACTTTAAAAAAAGGGTTGGAGTGAAATTGCTTTAATAAAATCAACGAGGAAAGTAGCAAATAATTATGAATGAAGCAATAAAACACACAACTTGACGAAATTCTGTGAAAAAGGGGCTACATCATCATCTCATTGTCGTCATTCTATCACCCACACCGGTTTCTTAATGATGTTTCAATGCTTATCATAAAAAACGTGTCTTAAGTTCCCCGATAGTCAGTACAAGTCACTTGACAATGTACATTGCAATTGGTAATCCCGGAATATATACAGGTGTGCTTGTCACTTAACTTAAATACCTAATTAGAAGTTTCTTCTTGCTTTAACTGATAGCAACACGCAGAGACATCATCACCGCCTTGTTGAAATTACTCATACATGCAATCTCCGTCAGCATTCATTTCATCTTTTATATATAAAGTGCAGTTTCTTAATGTTGCGTTTTATGAGAAACAACTGTCAAATTATGTTTGCTTATTTACGTCAGCAAAAAAAGTACAACGTGTTTTTTTTTGTTTTCATTTTCTTGCTAACGTGCATCATCTTACTTTTCTGCCTAAATGCCCACGTATGTATATATAACGAAAAAGTTTTTGGTAGTTGCATATTAAAAGTACAGCAGCTCCCCCTGGATCTATCTGTATTTATAAAGATGACACAAAATTACTAAACACGTTTTTTTTGCATTTCTAGGATGCGGTTTTATTTTTTTTGTTCCTAGCTGTGTGCGTATATTCCGCGGTGAAATGATGTGGTTTGATAAAAAAAGAAAATGTTTCAATTGGAATAATGTATGGAATTTCAGAAAGTCCATAAAAAAGCAGCTTTTTAATAACAAATTGGTTTAGTAGAAATGTAGATAGAAATAAAATAACAACAAATATGCCAACGTGAACATGTCCGCCTTCCATGAAGCTAACCATGACCATCATCATGATCATCATGGCTAGACTAGCTGAAAGTTAGAAAAAATTTCCTTCCTTGTGGTATGGTATACATGCCAAAACCTGTTTTACTACATGTTTGTTAGCACCTGACACGGACACTAACCCTATATCTCAACCGAATTAATCATTTTCTATTGTATGTTGTATGTATGGATATCGGGTTTCTTTGCACAATACATATACATACATAAAAGATTATCTATCTTACTGTCTAAATTGTAGTTTAATGCAGATTGATGATGATAGATTTTCTACTAGTATAACGCCTGCCTCTACTCCCTGTATTCTTTTTCTTATTCTTTGTACAAATTTATCATGTATGCAAAAATTACAATTTTTATTTTTTATTTGTTACAGGCGTCAATGGAAATCCTCGAGTCAACCAAGCCTGGAGCATTTATCGTCCGAGACTCGTCGGATCCTCGTTTCCTCTACAGTCTGAGCATACAAACAGAGCGGGGGCCAACATCCGTGCGACTTCCCTACAGAAATGGCAAATTCTCTTTAGATGGGGACGAGAAATTGGGAGATAAAGTACCAAAGTTTGACTCAGTCATTGGATTGATCGAACATTACGTCAATGGTGGGACCAAGATTGGAAAACAGGTGAGCAAAGTTGAACAGAGAAATGATTAAATAAAAAAGGCTGTACTTACACACCTACACGTACAACGTACATATTATGTGCGTGTACGTACGTCGTACACCTGAAAAAAAAAATTGATTGATTAATCAAAATAGAGCTAGAAGTCATTGTAATACACCTGCCACTCTTTCCAGCAGCGTGGCAGACGAACAATCTCATTTATCACTTAACTGTCATTGCCATATCCTGCCCTGTGCATTGTATGTTTCTACGTATGTACGGGCGGATTTCCCAAATTTTATGACTAGCCAAAACCCGCACAAAGTCCATTTCTTAATTTAATGACTATTTCTTTTTTCTTTGTTGCCTCTTCAGGTTTCTGTCTGGATCGATCATGAAGGAAACATGCACTCGACCGTAAAATTAACAAAGCCCGTCAGGAAGGATGTCGGAAATCTGAAACACCTAGCAAGAGTGGCGATTAATAAATATAGTCTACTTACGAACAACAACAACAACAACAATAATAATAATAGCACCTCTGCCAATATCATTGCGGGTCCTAGTAGCAGTGTTGTCCAAGATATCGCCGATGTGAACACGACCATCAGTTCATCCAGTAGCCCATCCATCCCGCCATCATCGGATCCTCTTGGAATAAAGAGTACGATTATTACTACTACCACTCCTGTTCCAAAACTTGCTCCAAAACGAGCAGATTGTATTAGCTCTTCTACTTCTGCAATCACTGTTCCTGTTGCTGATCTCAGTAAACTTCCATTGTCTTTGCAATCCTACATGATGGAGTATCCTTATAAGTTGTGATGCGATAGAATTATGAGATAAAAAATATATAATAATAGTAATGTCGTAATAAGTCATTTCATTTTTAATTCATTCTCTTTTTTTAATTGAAAACAAGACATGATAAAATTTTCATACTTTGTCCTACTACTCATTAAACTACAAATTTCAAACTATCATTTCTCCTCTACTCAGTTTTAATTTTAGGGGGCATATATATATGATCCGGTTCAATACATTATTGTTAACTACAGCCAGAAATATGCATTAAAAAATAACGACAATTTGAATAGTCAAAAACTTTATACTCGTTATATGTTCCTCTGAAATGTTATAAATTCTACTGTTCGTTTGCTGATGTAAAGAAGGTTTCTTGGAGTGTAGGATGTAAAAAACATTAGTCATTGTTGGTGAAATTATATGTTATATTTTATCGCAGTTTATTTCGCTGATTAGAGAATGATGCTAAAATGAAATTTGTTGAACTGACTTCAACATTTTCAGCTAGGAACTATGCAAAATTTCGTAACAATTATTTTGACTAATAAATTTAATTTTTTAAAGAAAAATATCCAAAAATTAGCCTGTAGTTCAATTAAAAATATATCTTGAAGTTAAGTATAAGTGGCTTTTGTGTCTATATCTATTTTTCTGATTTTTATACTAAAATCATAGATATTAAACTCATACAACCTTTATACCTATCTACATACATACATTTTTTTAGTCAGTCGCAAAGTTGGTAAAATAAAATAAGCTATTTAATTATATTATATTGCAAAAAAAGTATTTTTTACATAAATGTTATAGGATTAAAAACTGAGTTTGTAAGTATAGGTATGCATAATATATGTATGTCGGTTTTTGTTGCTAGTCCTTTCTACCTCGCTGACGGAGGAAAAAACGGTTAAAAGTCTAGTTAGATAAATAGTTACATGTACTGATTATTATTACGAAAAAGTAACAATTACGACAGCTAGTTTTTCTCATGAAATGGTTTAATGTAGGTACATAACATGACTTGAAGCAAAAAATTAAGCAAATTGGAATGGCAAAATGAAATGTATTTGTATTGTCGAACAGATACCAACAATAAAAGAGAATAGTATATAATAATATATGCATATATTATACCCAATCTACTCTCTCTCTCTCTCAATCATCATCACTAACTGAACTTGACTTTCTTTTGCATATAAGAGTCATTTGTACTTTTTTTCTAGTAAAATGCCAGTTTTTTGTATTGCTTGTTGTTGAGATGTGATCTGTCTCTCATCTCAATAATATACAGCAGCAGCAGCAGCAGCAGCAGATGGATCTTTTTTTCTTTTCTGTTCGACACACCGCAAAAAGTACGTATATGCAATGCAAGTATGTTGTATATCAAGTCAAGTCAAGTGTGTGCACGATACACTATATGTAATAGCTATACAACTAAAAATGCTTTACTGCTGTGCGAGCGAACAAAAAAAAACGAGTAGAAAAACGGATGGTCTGGTTGTTGAAGAAATTTCTGAGAATCCTAAAAGTATTTATTTCACGTTACCCAAAAAATATATTATTATACTTTTTACACAGAATTTTAATTTATTTATTACCTCTCTATCAATAAGTATACAGCATATATAATATAATATATAACATATATTTATATTTGTTACTGTTGCTCTGCATGTATTTTATCGTTTGGAAAAATATGTAAAAATAATATAACTTTAATGTACGTTTTCGTTAAAATATATATCAAATAAATAAATATTTCGGGTAACTTGTTTTTTTACGTTTAATAGAAATTTGTTATCTTTATTACTTATTTGAGTTTAATACACTATTTAAAATTACATACTCATAAGACTGGTATGATGTAGTAAAAAAAGCGTGTTTGCAGCAAAACATTTTTTATTGTAATAATAATTAGTTCGTTTAAAAAGAAAAGAAAAGCAATATGCTGTACACTGATGTACTGCTTATTATATACACTAATATAATGACTGGTGTGCCGCGATCCCGCAAGCAAAGTTGAAATAAATGACTTATCTTCGAAAAATAAAAGTCTCTTCCTTCAATATATTGTTATTATTTTCTCTCTCTTGAGTTGAGAGCACGTACTTATTATTATTACTTATTCTAAAGAAGAAAATATTTACATGGTTTAATACACATACATGCAACAGAAAACAGGGTATAAAGCTGAAATGATATTTAAAAAATGGTTGAAAAGAGACGACAAAAATATTCTACGATCTATAAAGAGCGCATTTTTCTTATTATTTACACGGACAAGAGCAGAGTGTTTTTTTGCATATTGCCCCATATATTTCTCAAAGAACTACTTTTTCGGGTTTCTCCGGGTATAAAAAACTATATAGCGTGTAGTATAAAAATATACATAAAGATACGCTTGTTTGCGTACGCTAAATTTACTCACTCCAAAAAATTTGTCTCATGATTGACCATGTTCATTATATTAAATTGAAAAATATATAATATATATATATACATTCAAATCGATTTTATAATAAAAGGTATATAGTTATCAAATTTTGAAGTAAAAAGAGAAAATAATTGTAAATATTTGGATGATTTCTTTCTTTTCAAATCTAAACAAATTGCATAAATAATTGGAAAATGTTATATAAAATTTATTATTGTCCCGTATAGTTTTATCATCATATCTATATCTATATATTTGATACTTCAGAAACCAAAAAAAAACCTTGTATAGTACAAAAAGAACAACTCTTTGTATTAAAAATACTATACACTGTGCACTGTAAAAAAAAGAGAAAAAATCTCAAAAAATACCAATCATCATCTAATATAATCTCTGTTTTATTTGTATGTAAATGTAAGCTTTGTTTTTATGTGGGAGAAGAAAAGAAAGAGGCTACTGTATATACAGATATACATTGTACGTATGTAATAATCGCAACTACATACATCTCTGTGTTGAGTGTAAAACAAGCACCAGGGTAAAACGATACAGATTTTTACAGAATCAAGAAGAACAAGAGAAAAATGAAAATAAAGCCAAAAATCATTTCAATTATTGAACATATTTTTTTCAGCATTATGGAAAAGTACCCATTTATTTCGCATATATTTATTTTTGGAAAAAAGTGATCATGATTTTTTCATGATGATTGATGATCATTAACTTACCATTATCGCATCACTTTTTTTCGCATAATACTCAATTTTCATATCTATCATTGAAATTTAATACGACATTGATCCATTAATCCATAGCATATTATTTCTAAATCGGATTATAAGAATAATTTTGTCATGTTTTACAACTTTTTTTTCTCTACTGAAACGAAAATTCAATTAAAACTTTTCATCCTTTCTCAAAAGTATATTACGAGCGAACAATCTATTATATACCTATTTCATTTAAATACATACGTAAATACATGTGGCTAAGCTGATTGGCTCAAAATCAAACAAAGTTATTTTTTGTATAATTTTTTGTTTGTTTTGCACTCAATGTTTTACAACATGATTTGAATTGATTGTGAGTACAGAGAGGGGAGATAAAATGAAGGAAAATGAAAGAATAAAACCAAATTAGCTTCCGCTCGTTCATAATAGTATCATGTAATATTTAACTTTTATTTTTTATTGCTGGTAAAATGGCAAGTGTCTTCTAACACTCAAACATGCATGCATATACATTACTTCATCCTCACCCACTCACTTAATATTGGCTTCATTAAAAAAAACTATTAGAAATATTCACACACACTATTTCATGGGAAATCTTCATCTACTGTTTGACGTATTTACAAATGTTTAAGCATTTTGACTTTTTTTTTTGCAGTAGCAGGTTTTGCAAAAGTAAACTCTCTGTATTATTATGTTTTGCGTCTCCGCCCGTAGTACTGGGAGCGAGCGGATGTTTTTATGCCATCTTACAGAAAGGCACATTCACAAGAGATACACAGATATTCCTCTTTTGTAGGTAATCACGACTGTCAAATCAGTGCATACAAACAAACACTTTTTCTATTTACCAAACCACTACAAAGAAAAAAAGATTTGTTTCCTTTTATTTAACTGTTCACTTGAAAACTTTTTACAATAAATTTCTACATCAAGTTAAGTCATCATAATACACAGGTTTATACCTACATGCCTACATTATCTTTTTTCTTCTTTGTATGTATGCATATATACACTTTATGCTATACTTTTTTTTAATAATCAGGCCATACTAAAAATGTTCAATAAAAAGTTGATTGCCTATTGCATCACCGTCATTCACCACCACAAAACGTTTAACGTTTAATAAAATAAAGAGATTGGCAAAACTTCTAGGAAAACACTTTTTTATCTTCAGCATAGCATTGTTGCTACATTTTAATGTTGATATTTTGATGGCGTTTTAAAATGTGCATATATAAAACTAAAACCAAATCCCTTTTTATTCTTCGCTCTCTCTCTCTCTCTCTGTTTCCTTATAATTCATTGCCACATGCACGAACACATGATTACCCTTTTTGACATAATAATGCATGCATCTACAAGATAGCATTAAAGAAAAGTAAACCGCTGCTACTACTGCGTATATGCAGTCTACCATTTAGTACATACACAACAATCAACAATACACCAATTATCATCATCATGATTATTATAACAATTTTCATTTAAAAGAGGAAAAAATATAACTCGACGAATTCTATGAATTAACAATTAAATGCGCTTGTACAATAAAAAGAGTCAAGGGAAGAAGGTTTTTATAGCAGTTTGACAATTCAAAAGAATTAAATAATAAACATTTTCCTGCTACTGTTATTTATTTTACAGGACAACCACAATATCAAATGGAGATTAAATTGATTCTGAGATTTTTAAAGTCTTTAAGAAAAATTATTGTTAACTAGTTAAAACTCTTATTCTTTAAAGCGTAGTGCAATGTGCACAGTTTGTTTCTGTATCTTTTGTAGAGTACATTTTGTTTAAAAAAAAGTGTATACAGCACAAAAGTATTATTGAGGACGTTGAAGGAAGCAGATGATGATTTAATAATAATAATAATGTGATGTGGTCTCATGCGACCAAAAGCAAAAAAAAAGTTGTCTGTGAGTTCATTCTTCTTGTTCTGCGAAAAAGAAATCTTCTAAAAAGGTATGCATGTACTTTAGTTTAGGTTGGACACGGATCCCTCTTATTCATCGTCATCATATTCATCAACATCACCATCCATCCTGCATCGTGATGATCATGACTGATGCATTATGTATTTCATCGCCGAGCTGCTGCTGCTGATTTTCTTAGAGCTCTATCGAGAATTTATTGTTGACACATTGCTGCTATCTACATAAATGGAAGAAAAAAAATTTCAGCTAATTTTAGTTTACATCATAGTATATATAAATATTTACTGTGAAAAAAATATTTAAGAAGATTTGGTTTAAAAAAAGCAGCTTTAACAAAACTTACTGTGAACAAGGTAGTAAGGTAGATTTAAAAGCAGTTAACCTCCCACAACATATTTCCACACTTGGTTAAAAAGAACTCATTCTTAAAGTCTATTTGTATTCGCTAATAGTTTACTCAAAATATAAACACATTGTACATATGAGCATGTGGTATACGTATTATTAATACACTTTTATGATGAAAAGAGTTAGTTTACACAGTTCTACAATTTCTTTGGAATTCATTTAACCATTTCGACAAAAAAAATTATACTTTTTTTTTGTCAATTTGTATACATATTGTATATTCGTGTATAAATAAGTATATGTATGTATTTCTCAAAAAATCTCCTTTCACGTTAAATGGACCGTGATCATCATCAAACACCAAACAAAATTAAATAAATGAATTGCAGGAAAAATGTAGGTATGCAATCATGTCATCAAAGTAATGGATGCAACAATGAATTCAGGAGACTTCTGAAGAAAAAAAAACTCTTTTTTTACCCACTATATACTAAACGGACCAAGGACCAAGAATTAACATGCCAATCTCTCTCTCTCTTCTCTTCTCTTCTCTTCTCTTTTTACCTTTTACATGAATGATTAAACTTTTGTGGCAATTTCAAATTCGTGGTAGTGAAATCTTTGCCGCTCTCTAACAAAATCCATTTGTCTGTCTGGGTTTTTTTTTTGGTTTGTTGAATTGAATTTTATATGAATGTATGTACAATGCATAATTTAATCGTGAAAAAGAAAGCATCCATTTTTCCTTTCAAGCTCTATAGTACAGTTTTCTTACACCTATTGAACAAACATATAATTTATTCTAGGGAATTGTACGTATCAACCTAAAATATAAGCTACTACATAATAATATGCAAAAAAAAAATTGCAATTGAGGTGTGTAACGTGAGGTAGATGATGATGATGATGATGCAACAAAATTCTATATAAACCTTGTGATTGTCAGCCTTATTCTCTTTCCATTATATACAATTCCTTGTATACTCTGAACACAAATCTGTTGAGGTTTTTGTGGTCAGTCGAAAATTGACGAATAAAGGGAAAAATTATAGTTTTTTTATTCCAAGAATAAATGAATTGTTCCGTGGTTGGTTTTTGGTGTGTGTATTCAGAAAGGAGAGAGGAGATGAATGAAACG
>JAHZNC010005471.1:0-16148 GCA_027744095.1 Zhuqinia jingwanae | reverse complement strand
ATACATAGGAGAAAGGCTGCAATATTAGAAATAACCGAGAAGGCGGTTCTTAAAAAGCCACAAAGGAACAACAGAGGTAATTTATTACTCGCAAATCTTTGATGCTCGTAATAATGATTCAAGTTTATGCTCATGGCATGGCAATGGCTATTTCATTTGATCAACGCTGATAATAAGGAAGTATGAAGTAAAAGGAATACGAAGAGAAAAGTAACACATACATACATAATACAGAGAACTGGCAGACAAGTGAGGGTGCTTAGACACAGCGTGGGTCTAATATGAAATTCGAAAATATATATGAAAACGAGCCTCAAAATTATATTTCTTTTTCACCATTCCCCAAATTTCTTTTAAAAACCGAAAAATGCCTATGAATTTTGTGTGTATTTATGATTAGACATAAATTGGTATGACAGAAAAAAACTGGATTGTGTTAGTGCAAAAATAAAACTTTCATGTTCCATTCAAATTATTCAAACGTCCAATTCATATCAGCATTTACGCATAGCAGGACGAATCCACTATTGCATGAAAAACAATGATGAAACTCACTAAAAAATTATGCGATGTTTATCTTACGTATTTTAGATTCTAGATGAGAAACTTCAGCTGTCCCTTGTCAATACTGCTGACTGCCGTGCAGACAACCACGAATTCCATAAAGTAGCATGAAATGAACAATAAATTTACAAGGTAACATTTCCTGCAAAGTTGTCATTCTTCAAAGTTCTAACCTAACACAACTGCAGTTTTTCTGGTGACAGTGTCGTAGGTTTAGCACTTGGCGTGCAATAAATTTACGCTGGTTGAGGTTGAGACACAATTGATTGATGTGTGATTAATGTATATTTCATAATTTCATTTTATTAAAAGTTTCACCTTCCATCTCGATTGGCAGACATCCCCTTGAAATGGAAAAATTTCTACAGAGTTGTTAGTGGTTACACCAAAATCTATTTACATTATATTACAATTAATTGTGCACGTATTTACAAGTTTAAACTCCAAAGTTAGCTAATGCAGCCAATTTCATACAGTAAGGATTATCGATTCCACCAAGAAATGGACAATCCTTTGTAGTTTAAATGAAGCAAGAAATTTTAACTTAATTAATTTTCAGTATTTTCTCCTCCGTGCAAGACAGACGGTGATATCCATGTTTGTGCAAACCTGCCATATCCACTTACCGGTACGCAAAATGTCGACATTTCCACTTAGGCTCGATATACAATACATAATAAGTACATATATGACGCACCATAAAATTTAAATATTTTTTACACAATTAACCAGTTCTTTTCATGGTGGTATTGATAATCTTTTCGTATGAAATTTGCTGCTGCGTTGATTTTTATCTTCTACTGTTACGAACGTGAACATTTACTTGTAATGTTATATGTTAATACAGTTTGGTATACTAACAACAATATGGTATGTAGGAATTTTTCCATTACAGTTTGATTTCTCTTGAATTGAAACATCACGTTTACACGTAGTCTACATTATTCATAAATTCATAAAACATCGCCCCTGCGTAACGTCCAAAAAGTTGACATATACTGCTGGTACAATAGTCATAGTGGTACAATGCCTGCGATTCGCAATTACAGACTTTAAAAAAAATTATTCTATCTCACGATCATCTAAAGGTTTAAAAAAAACAATTTTAAATAGTGCATATATCCTTCTTTTTAACCCTGCATCTGCATGCAGATGCTATGTATAAAGATTTGCAGAAGCAGAGCAGTGACAAGGCTTATTATAACGATGAGTATTTTTGACTAAAGTAATTAGAGGAATATTGCGGTACTAATTATTATTGACATTATGGTTCGATGAAAACCAGTGAAAACTTGCCATAACAAAAAAAAACACAAATGGAAACAAAAAATAAAGAAAATTATTTCAGACTTGATTGTGGATTTTATTTGAAATTTTACTTATCATAAATGCGTGGACATCTGGACCAGTTTTTTTTTTCTTTACAAGGCCAATAATCGCCATTATACATGTAAATATATTGTCCCGTTATAGGATCCCGCTGTCTGGTAAACCAACATGGTGAGTAGTACGGTTCTACTCCATCCCCTATAAAAAATACAGTGAATAAATTTTATGGACTTAGTTACTTTAGATGAATGCTTAGCATAATAATTCTCCGGTTGATTGTATATATTTTTCTTACCTGTACCCGTTGGTGTAGTATTACTCCTTACAGACTTTACATGTAAGTTTGAGCTGGTGCTATAGTTGACTGCTCCCTCAGTAATTCTCAATTTTCTTGCTTGCCTCTGTTTTTCTTCCAGTCGTTGCTTCTCAAGGTTAGCCTCATCCCATAGTGCATTTTCCATAAATCGTTGATCTGTACGTAACCGAGAGTCTGTGGGCGCAACCCCATCCTCCACTTCGTTCAGTTCGCAAGCAAAAGTTGAAAAATTATAGTGATTTTCAGCATCCGGCCTAATAATTTAATATTATTGTGAAAAAAAAAAATTAAAAGGGACAGATTTTCGTATCAATATTATGTATTTATATGTGCTCACGAAAGAGAATTTTTCTGCCATATGATTCTCGGTTCTCCATAAGGTTTCCCATTGCTATCCAATTTAGTCGCTGTTATTTCGTGGTCCCACACTCCTTTTATTTCCCATTTTGGATCATTCGTCCGATTATAAATTTTTCCAACCACCTACCAAAATATGCATCACATGTGTGTAGAAATCATAACTTGTTTGATGACCACATGCCTAGCCAGTAAAAATGAAACATATGTATGTACATAATATTTGTGTAGTTACAGTTCGATCTCTTGAAAACATTCCACCACAGGTGTACTTTAGTTGACACTTTTCATTTGTTGTATGATTGATTATATCCATTTCTCCCTCCTGCTCTATATACAGTTTACCCATGTACAAATTACGAATTATAGTTGTCACTTTGCGCCAAGTGTAATGATTATCTAAAAAAAATACAGACCGACACAAAATCAAATCTTTGTAAAATACGAGCATCGAGATGTTTACAGGTCAAATCACATTTAAAATTTCGTCTCTCGAATTTGTAGTCTCACCACTCGTTTTAAAACGTAAATGCGCTACACCAAGCGGATGAACCTCCAAATATGTCGCACGGAAATTTGATTTCATAGTAAATTGCTGCCAGTGAACCCAACCCATGGCAGATTCACAGTGCAAACAAGCAATGGGAGGATGATGGCAAACTTGTTCAGCTATACATCTCCATCCGAGATCGTCAGTTCTATTAACACATTAAATTACACAAAAGTGTATTTAAACATTTCATTGAAGAAGTAAATTGAATTGGTGCAATGCAAAATATAAAAATGGATTTCATTCTAACCTGTCAAACTCAAAGGTCTCTCCTAATAACGGATTGAACGGCTTGGCTGGCTTTTCAGGTACCTGAGTCCGTCGAGTTTTCTTGCGTTTTTCCCCAACTTCAGAAGGAGTCATGTCCAGCCACGAAAGCATAGTCAATGGAAAAGCTTCTGTAGGTGATACAACCATATCTTGAGCTGATTGAAGCTCAAACACTTGCGTTGAAGAACCGTATTCGCTATAACCATCGTCGCTTTCAGTCATGCTCTTCATTGCTTTCTTTCGACCACAACAAGTGCACCCACACTTCATGTATTTTAATAAATTATCAAGTTAGCATCAATCATACAACAGTTGGCATGTACTCTGCACCAAATAATTATCCCATCGTCGCCAATATGAAACTTAAAAAAGTACATCTTTGAATTTGATCTATCCGTAATCTAGCTCAGATAATATTGGCATGTCTCTATTTTAGACAAAGTTAACAAATAACTTTTACACAAATGTCAATGTTTATGATCTATAAATGAAACTCTATAATGGAAAAAAAATGTTGCAATGAAAAAAGTTGGAATTGGAGCATCTACTAACGCAAGACTTATTGTAGTGCATGACTTATTGATCGATTCCTACTCGGTCATGGTGACATTTCAGAATTAAAATTTAATGAAAAAAACTCAATATTCGTACTTTTGTGCAATTTCATACTTGCAAATTCAGTAGATACGATGTGCTATACCACTATAATATTTTTAAGTTAGCTTGAAATTTTTACCTTTTTTTTCTGGGGACGTTTTGACTCCAGTTTGGTGATAGCGCTGTCGCTAATGTACGTGCACTGATCAACGTTAAATTTGATCTAAACAGCAAGGGTAAATAAAATAGCGACTCTACACATGAAGACAGCACGGACATATTTTAACTAATTATTTCATAAGGACTAACCAATTCCTGGGAAACGAATGGGGCCCACAAATTCAAAGCTCTATGGACAGGGGCATCCCCACCAACATTTACAGCTTGACTAATTTTTGAGACAGTTTCATTAGTCGACAAAAGTGTGTCATCGAGGGAGATAGTGGATGATGAAGGCTCTTCAGATGCTTGGGTTTGTTGAGAAGAACCAGTTTTGCTTGCCTGAGATGAAGAATTACTTGCTCCCATCGAAGCTCAAATCATTATATGTGTTGATAGGAGGAAGGGTTTCCAAATGGAAATCAATCATGGCTCCTCACTTTAAAATTTTAAACGTAAAAGAAAACAAACCAGAACTGGGTTACAAACAAAAATTGTTCAAATAAATATGTTTTTACATTTATACTTTATTTTTTTGGCCAATTTACTTTTAGTAAACCGTCCAGCCATGGAGATGTGTATATTGTGGCAGTCAATGAAATAGACATATGTACTATTATGAATTTATGAAGCATATTACTGAAAATGTCTCGTTATCCTGATTGATATCTCGTTTTAAAATTATAGGCAAGTTTTATGTGATTTCATCCCAATAATACCTACATATTAAAACGCGACAAAATGTCTGGTTAACATAGTACTTCTTGTAATTAGGGTTGCATAAAACGGCAATTAACGCAACACTTGCTAGAGAGAATGAATCAGTAGTCATCTAGTCATGTGGTTGTTGGAACTACGGAAGACGTAAAAATAGGGAAGTAATAATACAGCATGCAATTGATTGCGTTATTGCATTCACATGGAAAAAGAGTCGCTTGTCAAAATTCTGCAATATCATATAATTGAGTTTCATTCATTCCAGCCCAGGATATGACACACGATATGCGATTATTACGATAATACGGGGTATGTTATGATTTGATTTGGCAACGTTGCCGACTACTACTACTACTACTACGTCACACTGTCACAACGCACGCACTGGTACACTGTATTATATACACCAGTTAAGTTTGACACATTCGCCACAGGAGAAACAACAACCTTCACCCTGAACTACATCTCTTTTTTTTCCTAGCAATAATGCACATTTTTTTATTGTGAAAACGTTAATAAAAAGTTCCTTTTGATAATTACAACAACAATAAAGCCGTCAGTAAAGTGTTGTTTCTTCATAAAAATGACAAAAGACATTAATTACGTTTTTTGTTCTAATAAAAAATGTCAAAGATAGAGAAAAAAAGAAGCACGAGGATGTTTAGAGCGGCTGTTGGTTGGTAGTGCGGATGCATAAAAAAAGTCTTCGTAAATAACCCAAAATATATCCAGCCAGACAAATAAGGAATTAGGAAGTGCAGAAAAGCCGGCATGTCAAAGCTCACACTGTGAGAAAACACAGGATTTCACACCTCACATGAGCATTTCAATTAAAGTAAATATTATATACACGTATATTACTTACTATATTTGTCAGCCTGAAATGATCTGTCATACTTTGTACTTCTGTCTGTCATATTTCTAATGCATTAACTCACATCATCATCATCATCATCTGAATCAATGACTGAAACCACGTCGTAGTAATAGTAGTAGTGGTATACATAAATATACATACCTACGTATACATTCCAGCTAATCCCTAAAAGATCTGTCATTTTTAATGGTTGTTTTGTCACTAATAAGATGAATTTGTTAAATGGAGGAAGACAAAAGGAATGTTCCTTGTTCCTAATCCGATAAATATCACTTGTCCAAATGTACCCTGGATGAATTATGATTTTGATCTCAGAGGCATATAGTTAGTTGATTGTACAAACTCTACATTGGAGTAGGGGATACAAGAACTTATTCAGTGGCTAGGGCAAAAAAAAAGTCATAAGCAACTATGAAACCTCCACTAATAGTTTTTAAAATCCCTGAAATGGTCCTTCTGTTGGTGTTCTTGATAGGGCAAATTACGCCTGGGTACGCTAGATATTTAGGACAAAATAATTTGAGCTCACTATCGTCCAGTAAGTTATCAGTATCCCAATAGTTTTGGTAAAAACTTGAAGGTTCCTTAAAGGTACAATGTTGACTTTATTTTAGAGATTTGTGGACAAAGCAACCATAATGTGGGTCGTGTGATGGGCGGAAGTGAAGCAAAACTTGGAGAATTCCCATGGATCACTTCTATCCAAGCTTCGGGAGGTCAG
Source organism: Zhuqinia jingwanae (assembly GCA_027744095.1). Taxonomy (NCBI): domain Eukaryota; kingdom Metazoa; phylum Arthropoda; class Collembola; order Entomobryomorpha; family Paronellidae; genus Zhuqinia; species Zhuqinia jingwanae. The sequence goes on along the minus strand of JAHZNC010005471.1, from coordinate 9,691 downwards.
CATTTCTGTGCAGGCTTTATGATCAGCACTCGTTTTATGATCTCTGCTGCGCACTGCTTTTGTGGTAAATACAACCCTCACATCCAGTACAACGATGACAAGTAATAAATAAACAAGCAAAAACAATATTGAAAATACAAATAATTCCGAATGTAAAATTTAAATAAGTTGAAACAATTTGTTTTATTACCTATTACAGGGTGGTACTTGACAGCATAAACATTGCTGTTAGCAGAGTGAAGCTAAACGAATCGGCACCATCTTCCAAAATGGTATCAATTAAAAATTTGGTGATACATCCACAATTTGAACTAAATGGGCTAAACAACGATATAGGTCACTCACATAGGATCGTAATAAAAATTTAATGTCTTGGATCGTGATTAAAGTTACAATTCTGAAATGTTAATAAATATGTCTACTCACAAAATTTCAGCTATTTTAGAGCTACAAAGTGACTTGGATTGGAGTCCTGAATTAAATCCTATTTGTCTGCCGCAAGTACAAAACGAGGACCATGGTATGGGAGATGTCACAGTGGCTGGATGGGGCTATAGACAATGCGGATTGTACTCGGCTTCCAATGAGCTTCATCAAATCACTGTACCGCTCTGGAATGGTTAGCCGACACTTTAATTTCTATGATCCCTACACAAGCAAACAAAACTTTCCTTCCAGATAAGTGTAATTTGTTGTGCTGTACAATTTTTCATTTAGCTGAGTTGTGCAAAAAGTCGTACGAAGATGCGAACTACGCAGACTTCAATAGACGGGACTATGTGTGTGCTGGTAGTGATGGAAAGGACATTTCGAAAGTTGGTCATTTAAATGTTTCATTAAAAAATCACACATACAATCATTGCGTATGCCCCACTCTATCATCTTCTTAACTTGACTCTAAAAAACCATGATAGAGTTGTTGTCATTTTTTGTAATGATTGAGTAGTTTAGTTTTCGTTCACATTCATTTACTGATTATGCAGAGAGAGATATCTACTTACAAAATACTGCCAAAATTTCATGTATAAAATTTTAGGGTGACTCAGGCGGACCATTAATGTTTTTGAATGAGGAAAAACGGTGGACTGCAATTGGGATTGTATCATCTGGCAAGTTCATGTGCTCGGACCGTGTTCCCGGAGTGTACACTAAAGTTTCCAGTTATGTACAATGGATCATAAATCAGATTCAATAGATGTTTTGGAGAAAAAATAATGTTTTATTACTATTTTCATTTTGATACTGCCAGAATTTATTTATTTATTATCTATATTATGACATGTTCTATGTATGTGTAATTTTAGATTTAAGAAATTAATTTAATTTTTGTTACATATTTTCAAACTACGAGTAAATACAAAGAATATTTTTGTTAAATAAATATTTTTTCGTGAATACAGTCATCAACCAAAAAGTTAAAATATAATTTGAAGTTTTTATTTCGCATGTATTTTCAAACAACATTCATAGTTTAAATGGCATCTAAAAATTAATTTAATAATTTCTCACAATAAGTGGCCATACTTTCACTTTGATGTCAAGCTCAAAATGACTCCTTTATCATCAGCAAAAAATTGATAATACAAAGCAGACATTCGTTTTCAGATGATCTTGCTCCCTTTTTTATGTAACTTGATATTATTTGGTCGCAATATTTGATATTTAACTCTAGCCTAAAAATTGCCTCCGATTTTAGACTTATTATTTTCATCTAATTTACAGTAAGATAGATGAAATGAAATGAACGAGCACCGATTGGTGAATGAGGTGCAAATAAACAGAAACGTTTTTTCATCTTCACGTGTACCTCACTATCTGTTTACATTTTTACATATTGCACCCATTAATTTATCCATGTAGCTGCTGTATGCGTTCTCCAGGGTAAATTATGGCTCCTTTACTTTTTCCATCATCCATCATCACTTCATTCCATACATAAAATATTGACTTGCACATAAAGACATATACCCAATCGTATAAACTATAAAAAAATTAACCATGAATTTCAAAGTTGCAGAATGCAATGCTAAGGTCAAAGTAATATAAAAAACATGACACCGCGCAGTAGCATCTGAATTAGCAAAGTACACAAAATAGTATGAATAGAGATATACAAATGGTCTGATTCATCATTCGTCAACTTCCACTTTTGCCAGTTGCCGGAAGGAAGTGTTTGGTGCATCTATCAGTGAGCGAAAAGTGTGCGCGCATTGCATGATTTGTTTCAAACTGGCGCCTACATTTTTTTGCTTCCTAATTTTTTCAAGTGAAGTAGAAAGAAATGCCAAAGAGTGACATTTCCACATTTTATGTAAATTACATACATATATAAATATATATGAGAAGCGTCAACTAAATCGGAAATAATATTAACTTGCAGTTATATACATTTCTTATTGTTTTAATACATGCAGCAATACTTTATATGTGCCTCTTATATAACGTCATCTGCTTTGACATTGGAGCCTATATAATGTTTCCCATCATTATATATGGCCAACTGATTTTCGTGACTAACAGTGGTTGGAAAAGAAGTGGAATAAATCGGCTTGGTCAATTTAAAATTTTTGGATAAAAATCAAAATGGCTAAAGTATGCATAATATGGGTCTTAATTTTTTCATACATACTCAGTGTAATGAAAAGTTCGGCAATTGGAGCTCCTTCACCATCACGTAAGGTCACACTGGAGATTTTCCAGTGGAGAAACCCTATAAATCCTTAAAAGTTTCGCTCATGATTATAATCTGTAGCTCTAAAAACAAAGTTGGTATTTTCAGGTGTAAATAATGTGTGTGGTCGTGCTCGGAGGCAAGTAGGGGGAAGAGAAGCCAAAATTGTTGGAGGGTTTGTTGCTGGAGAGGGTATTAGTTTTAAATGAATTTTTAATAAGCAATGCCACAAGAATTTTGCTAGTATTTTGAAGAATCAAATGAATGGTTTTATTGGCATTAGGCGAGTTTCCGTGGATGGTCTCATTCAAATCGAAACATGGTCATTTTTGTGGAGGAACTGTTATCAATGACGAGTACCTAATGTCGGCAGCACATTGCTTCCATCAGAATAAATACTTAAATTACAACAAGGACGGGTAAATAAGGAGTAACTTTATGTTTGCAATATTTTCCAGTTTTCTCAAAAGACTCAACTTTTCTTTTAAATTTGTTGACCTATATATATTGGGATGTTTTGGGAATTTCCAGCTCAATAGACTTGAGAACTGTCAATGTAACATTGGGAGAATATTCACTTAAAAACCACAACGAGAGTACAGAAGTTCCCATGAACTTGAAAGGAATCTACCTTCATCCCAAATACGATCCTGTGAGCAAGCAAAATGATATTGCTTTAATACAAATAGCACGCCACAAAACAGATACGCCAACGGTTGTGCCGGTCTGTCTTCCGTTGGACAATGATTAATTCCATGTGGAGAAAAGACGCAAGAGCTACTGTACTTGGATGGGGAAAGTTGCGCCACGATCAGGATTGTAAGAATTTCCATTCAACCAATTTTGTATTAAAAAATTATGCCCTTGCTCTCATATTAAACAAGTTTTGTTTTAAAATACAGACTACGATTGGGTGCATGAAATTGATGTTTTGAGAAGAGTAGATGTCCGGATTTGGGACAGGGAAGTGTGCATGGATAAATATAAAGGGTTTCCCAGATTTCCATCCGACTCTTTCCTCTGTGCCGGGGAGCAAGGAAAGGAAAGCTGTACTGTAAGTTTTTCGTGCTGACCAACAAGAAATTTGGAATCGGTAACAGACCTAATATTGTCATGTCCAATGTAATAATAATTTTTCCAATTTTATATTTAAAAATTTTAGGGGGACAGTGGTGGTCCACTCCTGCGTTTAGATGATAACAATAACAAATGGGTCATTATTGGCATCGTCGCAAACGGGAACAAATGCGGTGAATATGGAAGACCTGGAGTTTACACACTTGTATTTGACTTTTTGAAGTGGATCGAATCATATACAACATTATGAGAGCATGTTCAACAATCTGCTCAATTAAGAAACAGTATTACTTATAATTTATTTAAAAATAAACATAATGCACCTTCTGCGTGCGTGGAAGATCTCGACAAAATAAGACTTGCACCGGAGACACATGCTTTTCGTCATGCACTGCATCATACGCCCAACCGTAATTTTGTTTTATTAAAACACGCCACATTTACAGCATGATTAATTTAGTAGTAGGAATATCTCCAATCAAAACTTTTTTGGCATATGGCATATGTATCCCCTAATGTGGATCTGCATTCAAGTACATTAAGCAGAGACGACCTTTACATGCTCTTTGAGCATTACCTGGGATTTGCATAATACACCAATTAGTAATACATTTCGCACATGCTGATCCTTGATTTGGTGGTAATATCGGCAATGCATGCCTACATAAAGTTGGGATCGGCGTTATTTAAATGTCTCATTGGAAACCTTTGTTGTTGGATGAAATCTGGGGATGCGTAAAATAAATTATCATACATGTATGTGATGATATACTGTGATGTGATATGTCATCAGGATGCATTTACTTCCACACACAAAAACACATTCAGTTACTTCCATATAACAAGCATTTCCATCCGCAATCAATCAAAAAGACCTTTATCAGTCATGCAAAAGTAATGTTTATTGTTATGAGCAGTATTACAATTAGTCATGCTCATCCTCGGGGTGTGTGGAGTATTATTTGCTTTATGGGTCAATGTCGCGTCGGTGAGCTATGCTTCTTTATATCCGAATGTCACCGATGCCTATGCATGATGTAACGACGATTTCACTTTCAGTAGAAAAACCTGTAAGTACGTAAAATAAAATTCTTTTGATTCTCAGTGAAATTACAAGAGTCCTTCCGCCGAGATACCTAATGGAAAAAAATAGAGATAAAAAGAGAGCCGTGTGGTATTGATTTAAAGACCATGTTTGTTATTGGTGTAAGTGAAACAATTAGAAGCTGTGTGTGTAAGTGAGTGAGTTGGCGTCAATTAAGTTATTGTTTGTTACTGTTCTCAATTAAACTTGCTTTGAGGATAACTCGTAAATTTTGCAGCAGAATGACATCCATTTGGAGTTTTCCAGTAATTTTATTCGCGTGTTTTGTTATTTCTTCGTTATCTTTTGAAAATGGCGCATTTGCAACACAAGAAGAAAAATTCGTTAGCTGTACTAAAAATAAAATTTATTATTTGAATTCCAATGACGTGAAAAAATTTTTTCGTGTGAATAAATTACAGTAATAATTTAATTAATATGTTGGGTTTGTTAGAAAGAAAATATTTTATTGATTTTTCGTGTATGGATTTTTGTGCAGTGGCTGAAGATATTTCATGTGGAGAAGTCCATCATGTCCGTAAAGAGTCGAGGATTCTTGGAGGCGACACTGCAGACTTGAGAGAGTTCCCTTTCCTCGCCTCTATTCAAAATTTAGAAGGAAAACATTTTTGTTCTGGTTTCATCATTAAAAAACAATTTTTGCTGACAGCGGCTCATTGCTTTTTGGATACCATGCATGGGTATGATATAACATATTATCATGATGATATTTATTTCCAAACTTAATTTTTCATCTTGTATAATTTTGGAAATTTAATGTTTATGTAATAATATTGTTTGAAATCATGTAGCTCCGACAAATACAAAAGTTATCAAATTCTTGTGGGTAGTAATGACTGGGCAGATACCAAAAATGCAGCAAATCTTTTTAACATTTCCCAAATACTGATCCATCCACAATACTCGTATTTGAAACCAAATGTGGAAAATGACATTGCACTTTTAACGCTAGACAGGCCAATTCAGTGGAGCAATCGTGTGCAACCAATATGTTTGGCTTCTAAGGAACTGGGTAACCATGAATTTGGTGTCATTGCAGGATGGGGAGTCAGATCACAAGCACAACGGAAAAACAGTACGGAGTTTTAACAGTTTATCATCGAAATACCACATTTTAGTTTTTTTTAAAATAAAATATGTATGTTCTGGAAAATTGTGTGCTCAAATTATGGGGTTTCTATTTTTTTGCAGGTATGGAATGGATGCAAGATACTAATCTACATAAAATAGCATTGCCAATTTGGACAAATAGGGCCTGCCAAGCTGAATATATGAAGCATAGAATTTACTGGAATACGAAATCGTCTCACGTTTGTGCTGGATTTCAGGATAGGCAAAAGGACACATGTCAAGTAATTTTGACAGTATCAGAAATATAACTATGTGCTAAATATTCGTTAATCGCGGAATGTTTTAATATAATATAGAAATATAGTCGACTTTTGAAAAGCACACACGTAAATTATTTTTGGACAAATTATAGGCTTGTGCTAACAATTTAATTAAAATATATGTAGGGTGACAGTGGATCGCCACTAATATTGCTTGAAGACAGTGGAAGAAGAATTGCATATGGGATTGTGTCTGTTGGAGAAGGATGTGCCACTAAGCTTCCTGGAATTTATACAAGAGTTTCTTCATTCGTTCAATGGATAAAAGAAAACTCGTAGTCTTTACTTTTTTGTGGATTTTTTTTTAGATAAACAGTGTTTCTTTATGTAGTAATATTTGCCAAACAATGTCACAAAAGTTGTAATTAATATTATTAACAGAGTTTTTTATAAATAAAAAATACAGAAACGACAACTATGTAAATACATACATATATGTGCATGCATGTACTGTTATGTGAACGTATGTAGGTATATATGTAGGTATGTGTACCTATGATTGTTACCATTTACCAGCTACCTCCTTCATATGAAATTTTGTAACAGAAGCAAAATCAGTATAATTAACGCTTCTAAGGAGGTGGTTATTGAATAAAAATAAAAATAGTATATACATAACTAATTATTAAAGTGGGCCCACCGATTTTTTGTTTAGTATTTTTTCTTTGGTCGAACAGTAAACCATATTGAACCATATATACAATTTATCATTTATAGTTTCTCACCAAATAAAACAGAGAACATATTTCTTTGGAAGAAAGCCAAATTTAGAGTCTTTAAAAAAAATGAAGGTTGGAAATCAGTTTTTAAAATTTTACTACTATATCGGCTCCTTCCCGTTCAAACTTTCTTGCCAGAACGGTGGCACAGCAGAATCACACAAGAACAAAGCTATTGTGTGGATTGTGTGTGTTAGCCAGACTACTTTCTTCAATGACACAATGTGCAAGCATTTTATTTGTTTTTGGGATGCTAGTTAAAAACATGAAACTGTACATACAAGAAGAAAAGCTTGTCGAAATGACCTTTCACTATGCATGGTGTGCAGTTGTATGGATTTGTGGGATTAACGAATATTCTCTTACATTTTTGACAACTCCAACAATCGAATTAATTAATGAGTCACTGAAATTCTTGGGAAGAATTCAAGGCAGGTTAAAACTCTTATTGTAAATACTAGATCATAATTTAAAATTGCATCATGTATATGCATTTAAGCTTGGGTTTGTTTCATATATGCATATTATAATGATTGATTTCACTTTCTAGAATTATTTGGGAAAACCACATTTGACAAAAAGCGTAAAATTCGTGACCTACTAATCAGCATACAAGGAGGTTATTACATCTTTTATTCAATCCTGGTTCCTTTCTTACTCGTTTACTTTCGATATGAGGATTTTTACTTTGTAAACTTCCTGACTTCCGAACATTGGAAACCCATTACAAGTAGAAACATGATCCCAGTCCTATGTGCTCTCTTTTTTGAACTTTGGACTGAAACTACAATGTGGGGTGGATTTGCTAGGTTGACATATTTTCATTTGCTGTACTTGCAAACGACTGCTGGCACATTACAGCGATTAAGGTTTTAATATTTAGTCATATGATATTCTGGAGACAGTTTAAGAAAATATCTTATCATCATAATATATAGAAAGCTTTTCCCTAATTTCCGGTTTTTAGGTCTCGAACATATAAAAACAATGTCAAAAGCCAAGTAGGAATTCAGCAAAAAATGAGGACTTACAAAGAACTTTTAATTTTAAACACTGTGTAAAACAACGCATTTCGTGGATTTGTATGGCTCGTGTATTTATCCTTACCATGCTGTATATTTATTCGGGGAATGTGCGCACTTTTATCAGACAAGTCAGGAAACATCATTATTCTTGGATTTAATGGATGTTGCGTGAGCGTAACACTGGGCTTTCTTACTTCTTCGTCAGTTTTCAAGGCCAAAGTCAACACGGAAAGCGAAAATTTGCTATTCTTCTTCAGAGCCAGTGAAAAAGGAAAAATTAGTAGAAAGTTATGTACGGCTTGTAAGGCAATTGGCATACAGGTAGGATCATTTTACTTGGTACAAAGAAAGTCACTGTTCACACTGATGGGCATACTAACCAACGCTACTGTTTCTACACTGCTTTCTTCAACCAAATGAAACATTGAAAATTCTGAACACCAGAAAAAGTTCATCATTCTCAGTTCTCAATGTCATGTAATTTTTGAACATTTTACACAACTGTAAATACTATAAATCCCCTACAATTTTTTTCAAATTTTTTTTGTGACTTTGTACTGTAATTTCAATTTGTACTAGTTTGGTGAATTAAAAAAATATATTCTCGTCCAATCCTTACAAGCTTTTCTCATCATCACTTCCTGTTTCATTTTCAAATACAAATATTCCTGGCCAAAGTATAAAAACAATTTTGTCCCTTATATACATGAAATACCCAAAGCAGCATGATCTAATGAAGGTCTGGAATTTTTTTAGGTGTGGTATGGTGTTGGAAAGAAGTCTGAATAAATGTTGAAGTCTGGTCCCTTCATAAATCTGTTTTTTCAAGTAGGCACCATTACTGTATATGGTGTATAGTTGTGTGTGATGCGTTGTATCGTTCTCTCATAACCATTGGCAATAATATGCGGATCAATTATTCTGTATTCATAATACTTTAATTATTCTTGTATATTTCTTATTTTCTTTGTACTACGGCTGCAGCAGCGCGTAACAAAAAGGTTTTACTAATCGAATTTCTTCGCAATTATGCGCATTACTAACTATAATATGCATTCGCAAGTAGGAGGCGTGATTACATATGTCCAAAGGTGAATATATGAACTACGCCATTAAATGCAATTATGTAGTACACATGTCACATGCACTTATACACCACAGATTTTCAAGGTTACTTTTGTTTTCAATTGGTTCTACAATATAACACAATACACACAAATTATGCGGCACAATACGTATCTCCATTTATTCAATACTGTAAGTATAGGCGGAAATGCAATATTTATTGTCTGGAAGTACACGAGTGCGCTGTATAAACTAAATTATTAAACTATTTTTCCCCCGTTTACGTCTGCCTGTCTACAAATATTTCTCTCAACTATATTTTTGTTAAATTCTTTCAAATTTTCATAGAGACTTGTTTCATGACGCATAACTATCATTTAAGTATTTTTCGATTTAAAATTATAATATGTATGTGTTGTAAAGTAGTAATTATGCATTTATATATTTTGCTACCTTCGCAAAAAATAGCGAATTTTTATTTCATGTGATGTTTTAATGGATTACGTTAAAGTTTATTTAATTTACTTTCATCCGCTACTTTACTATTTTCAATATTTACGGAATTTGTTTAACACATAAGTACGCTTATGCATACGTTTAAAAAAGTACTGCGACGTTAGTTGTGTGATTCTATTGTA
>JAHZNC010005470.1:0-19734 GCA_027744095.1 Zhuqinia jingwanae | reverse complement strand
CCCTATACCATGCCAAACTTTAAACAGACAGACACACTTCATGGTCGCATATTTATACACCACCCCCATAAAAATCTCATGATGATGATGATCATCATCATCTCTGATCATGATTTAAAATTTTCTTGCAAATCCCATTCATTTTCTTCTTCCTCTAAAATAAACTGAACAAAGTATTATATTAATTCAATATAGCAGCATCGCAACATTATTTTGCAGCAGAAGAGAGTCGGCATTCCGCATTGGTAGTTCTGTAAAAAAAAGGAAAAATTTCGGAGAATATGAGATGAATGAGAGGTGAACAATGACGAGTGAGCTGTTGTAATGTAATGCGAACGTAATATAAAAATAAAGGCATATGGTATGAAATACACCACAGCAGAATATTATACTGCTATGTAACATACAACATACGTGTGCTGCAAGATAAATTAAAACGTTTTTTGAATGATGCGGATGAGAAAATTGTTGTTACTTTAGCCATTATTGAGTTGAAACAAAGCATTTACAGGAATTTGAAGCTTAAAAAACTTATATGAAACAGGTGAAGAATGATGATGATGATGAGTTGAGTACCAAGAAAATGTGCAAAGGTATGCATACAAGTTGCTACACACAAAGAGGTGAGGTCAATCAGTTAGTTTTATAATTTGTTGTGTTCTTGTTCAAGTGGAAGCAAGCATGCATGATAACCACCTACCTATAGATGTATATTTTATATACGCAATTTATTAAGTGCTACGAGGACTGGTGGAGGTGGTACTGGTGATTAACAGTGATCATGTTGCTGTACTTACTTGTACAAAGTCGTTATATTGTGATGTGATACACTGCAATAAATTGCAAAGCGTATTAAGCCACAACATATATGTATGTATATTATGTCCAAGTATCTCTGCGTTCATTGTTGCCAACAATATAATAGCTTGTTTCTTTTACTTGATGTGTGAATGTGAATGGGTATATGTCTCTATACAAAAAATGTAATCTGTGTAACATCATCATCATCCCTATCTCATAAGCGTCTCAGAAGGTGGTGGTGGTGGCAGAGCAGGAATTCAGCGTTTGCTGCACAGCTTTTTAGCGAATTGTGTTATGCATGTACGTATGTATTTTTAATCTATCACTATAATCCCATGTCATGATGATGATGATGCCATGCACCGTGCATGCCGTAAGAATAAAGCCAGTTTTAGAACTGAGCTTGAGGTGATCATGATAGAAACGTTGAATGAGCATTGTTGATGAGGAGAGAGAGCATGAGAGATTCAGTTGAAGAAAGAGCATTCACCTCTCGTGTTCACCAACTGTGCAGGCAGAGAGACTGCACTCACTTTTTGCTCCGCACTTCCTCTTTTGTCGTTTTCTCCTCCGTTTCTCTCTATCTTGTACTTTTATTGCTTGTACTTGTGCTCTGCTGTCCGCTGCACTGCACTGCACACTTTGCCCATTATGCAATAACAATACTATAAACAGGGGTTTTGTAACACTCAACAGGAGTAACAGGAATTCAGAGAGAAGCATAATAAGAAAGCAGAAGAATAGAAAACCCTTCTCTACTACTATATACCAATCCCAATCAATAAATTAATGCAATTAAATTTGTAAGAGTTCATACATGGTATATGGAGGGGATTCGAGATAATAAGCAGCAAAAAATGCAGGAATAAAATACATATTTTTTCGTGTCTATATTCCACCTACACCACCCACCCACTCAAATCAAAATGAGTAAAAAAAAGGATTCAAAAAATTCATTTTTGTCTGGTCTTTTTTTAATCTACTCCTGTTTTTGTGAAAAATATGATGTATGTATTGTGCTTTAAGAGAAGGAGGATGAGGAGGAGGGGAAAAGAACTGTTTCGACTTGCACTTGAGAATTTATTGGCCAAGATAACATGTTAATCGACTGTGCAAAAAATTATTATCATCATTGGCATTGAGGGTTGATTAAACTGATTCTTTGGGTAACCGAAATCGTACGATGATCGAATGGAATGGAGAGAATAAGATGTTAATCGACTGTGCAAAAAATTATTATCATCATTGGCATTGAGGGTTGATTAAACTGATTCTTTGGGTAACCGAAATCGTACGATGATCGAATGGAATGGAGAGAAAAAAGCAAGAAGAGTAAAAAAAAGTCCAAATTTCATTTTGCCCCTATATGGTTGCATGCAACAACGACATATTTCAATAGTAAGTCAACTACCATTCCATTCATCCCAGCAAAACGCATCTCCCACACATCAACACATCAAGTTTTCCCTTTTCTCTGGTCCATTTATGTCTTCCTCTTTAATTTTATAAAAGTAAAATCAAAATCATAGTACATTCAAGAAAGCTATAAGAAACAATTTTCGAATGACTGACCTATCCCAACACATATTCAGTAACACAAATTTTTGTCTTGATATGACATTAATTTAATTGTTATTATTGCAAAAAAATTATATCACATTACGTTCGTTTTACCCCTCAAAGATCTTTGTGTTCAATAATAAACATATAATGCTAATGCAACACATATAATGCAGCAGCAGGACACTAATCGTTTTAAGAAACCAACGCTGCCATCTTGGGAGAATTCTGTAAATACACTTGATCTACAATGTTAAGGCCAATCTGTTATAATATATTATCGTGAGAGGGCACGTACTGCCGCATAAAGTGTTTTTGCAGTCAAATCATCATCATCAAGCAACGTTGAACTTGAATAACTTTCACCGGAAAAAAGGCGAAAATAATTGTATGCATGATTTAAGTAAAAACGTAATAGTTATTAATTAATTATTAATTCTCGAATATGTATATCTGAAAGGATTAAATACAAATTATGATTTAGTTGATAATGTGGTGAAGATTATTGAAGAGTCGTAAAAAAGCAGTTTTTGTCACCCTATATCTTTGCAACATTAGTTAACCGTGACCTCCCACAATAGTGCTGTGTACAAATTTACGGATAACAATAACTAAAAGGCACCCAATTATAATAATTCATTGGCACTTTCTGATGACACGTAGCATTCAACATGCCAATGCAAGAGAGCATGTATTAACCTCAACTAGTTTTTTTTTTAGTTGGGCTTCTTTTTTCCGAACTTTGTTTTGTATCAAATCACATCTTCGTTTGTAGTGCCAAAAATTACGTGGTCGGGGGAGGGGAGAAAGTGGAATTGTGAATGATGCAACTTTCCAAATACACTAGAACAAGTGACACAACGTGATGGATACTACTCGGAAAATTATTCCCAATAGTATTGGGCCAATACAATGTTCGTATAAAATAAAACAGGTAAATGATCCAAAAGTTTGGAGCTGATGATGACAAAGACTATAAAGATTGATTTATTTACAAGTATAATACTTTTACCGTATGTACACATGTGGGGTGATGTGAAACAAATTGGAATTTTCTGTAGTAAACATAGCCTATTCTTACATGTATTTACATATGTTAACGTTTCATTTTTGCCAATTCCAACGATTTAAATATTTAAATTCTGTTTTGAATCTAATTATTTTTTTGCCAGATTCATCATCATGAACACAGTAGTCATCCATTTCCTTAGTGTCACGCGACTACATGTGATGCGTCTTTCTTTTATGTGAAAAATGTGAATGCGACTTAATGAAAATACGTCGCTGTGCTGCTGCGGCGTACACAAAAAAAAGAACACGTTGCCTAAATATGCAATGCGTTATGCTTACTAAAAGCAGGCAGGTACGTACACCCTTCAATGATACAACTCGCTATATATCATCTCTTTACAAAAATACATGCACATGTTCATTGAAACAAATCTCATCTGTGCAATGTGCAATCCTTCCACACGGTATATTTTGGGATAGTAAATTTGTTTTTCTTTCGGTCTCCTGCCTGTTCCACAAGTTTCTCGAATTTCCTAGTACATTTTTTAACGTTCCACTTTTTACCGTTTCAAGGACAAGAATAACTCGCCGAATTTTAAATAAAACCACAGGTAAGTGTGCAAGATAATACTCAGTTTTAATTTTGACTCTGAAAAATAGTCTGACCATTTTATTATTAAATCCAGTCTAGTCAATTGGAATAGTACAAAAACATTTAAGTATTATTATTGCATCATCATCTCATCATCACCTGATATTTTGAATCACCTGACTATATATTTTTGTTTAGATTTTTACTTAACATTTTATAAAAAAAGACAAAAATGGTAACATTTTGTACAAGTGCTTAATTTGTAATTGTAATTCTGTTAAAAAAGTTAAACTATTGCCATTGCCTGCGTTTGTTTAAAAAAAATTGTAGTTCGATAAATTTAAACGGTACCAGTTTGTGAAATTAGAGTGAGTACCATTTTCCAAACCATTTGGATTAATTATCAAGGTATTGAATCAAATATTTGATTGTGAAATTTGTGCAATATTGCACTTCCAGCGCAGTAATCGCATTAACCTTTACTTTAGAACTTTAGAACAAATTACTTGATCAAATAGCAAGGACGCTAATTTATTCGAACGTGAATTTAAAAATGTTTGGTGACACAGAACAAATTATTACAGTAGTCGAGGAAGCAAAACTAAAAATAAGAATATATTTTAGAACTTTGCTTTGGATAAAGAAATATTAGACTTAGACTCTATAATTAGAACAACAACAACTGTTGGTCTGAGTGTATTTTTGCATGTGTTTCAAACAAATTATAAGCTGATTGGATTGATTTCAAAGGAATAGATCACCGAAAATTTTAAATTTCTTCAGTGCGTCCCGTTTAAAAGTAATAATTGTACTAGGTAATGTATTATAAACACATGTGTTAATTTAATACTGTCTAATGTATATATTTTCAGCAGTACTTGTGTTTTCCACTTCTGCACCTTAAAAAGACAAAATGCCACGACGCGGCCGATCACCCAGCCCATCACGTGCTCCTTCCAGGTATTTATTGATTTAAATTGGATTAATAAAATTTACATTACATTTTTACATTTGCTATATTCGAAATTTGGTCGTATAATTACTGAAACACAGGTCTAATTTGCCTGCACGTGCCCCCGCTCCACCACCAAGTCAACCAATGCAATATCAGCAAGCAGCTCCTCAAGGTCCTGGACTTATGAAGCAAATGGCGGCTACAGCCGGAGGTGTCGCAATTGGTTCAGCTGTTGTAAGCATTTTTGCACTTGTGTTGTCTCTGTATTTTATAAAGAAAGGTAAAGGTTGTTAACAACAATCAGTAATTTTTTATGTCCACATTTTCAAATGTTTAGGGACACGTTGTGGGCCACGCAATGGTCGGCGGAATGGGCGGAGGTGGAGGTAGAGAATCCCAAGAAGTTGCTCAACAACAACAACAGCAGCCCATGGCTCAACAACAGCAAGCCCAGCAGCAGGATCCTTGCTCACAGGAAATTCAAGCCTTCCTCCGTTGCGCCCAAGGTCAAAGTGATATCACCCTTTGTGAAGGATTCAACGAGGCTATTCGCCAGTGTCGTCAATTCGGATCTTCCTCTGGGTCTGGATATCAGGTTTGAATCCAACATTTAGCCAACATGGATGTCAAACAAACTGAGAAAAGTAGTATATATATATCAAAATGTGTACGATAGAAAAGAGTAGCTTTTATTGTACTGTATAGACTTTAAGCAGGACTACACTGAATATAATTCTGTTAGTATGTACTATGTACTAAATGTCTGCGCAAAAAAGTAATATTAGTTTATTTGTAGCAAATCTTGTTAAAACTTTTTGTCTTAATGTGTTTTGTGTAGAACAAAAAATGAAGATTGTATGATGATAAGTCTATATGGGTCAAGTGGAGAGAGCTCCATAAGCTCGTACATTTTAGTTGAAATTATATGTCTATAATTTTGAACTTTCAAATTTAAACCCTGTGGAATTACTAAACAAAATCGGGTAGTAAAAAAATCTTATTTTAAAACGAGCTGGGTATCAATACTCTTTATTGGTATCTACGAATAATAAAATCAAAGGCTGGTAATAAAACAAAATTGTACTAAATTTTCTACTGTTGGCATTTATTGTAGCTCATTTTAAACTTATTGGTCTGCATAATTTTATTATATTACCTGGTAGACATAATACATTGGTTATATCCTGTGTGCGTGGGTGGTAACATTTAGGTATGCATATATACTTGCCCGGGACATTTTTGTGCCCTGTGCTCGATAAGCACTTCAGTTTGACTTTCTTTTTTCAATTTACTTCCGTTTGAATCATAAATATCTTCCAAATTTACTTGCATCAATGTTGATTGTAGAGAGTACTCAAGCAAGCATCACATTATGAAGTTCAGTGTTCAGTTCATGTGATTATTACAGGATGAAATTTCGCTTATGTTTTGTTGTTGATCACGTGAATCTTGTGAATGGTTAATGTTCTTGTACATGCTTTGGTGAGTCTTAAAGAATAATCATTTATAATAATAAAATCATATTATCATATCACGCAGGTTAAAATTTTGAACATATCACCTTTTATGAACTTTACAAGATGAGGCGACGAAGAAGCAAGAAATATATATAGGATATGCGAAAATACAATGCATCATCATTTATACTTTGTTCATCACATCAGCTTGATACATATACATATTTTGAGCACTTGAAGTACCTTTCTGTTTTGTCCAAGGTACACGTAATAATATTTATTGCATTGTACAAAAAAAAGTGCATTGGCATTTTTTTTGCTTCTTTGTAGAAAACAAGAGTTTTGAGTTATACATTTTTTCTTGGTATGATATAATCGTTTTCTAAGATGATCATCTACATATTATAATAGGTAGGTATACCTATGCGGGGTACTTGAAGCACTTTGCGTGAATTATATCAAGGGATGATGACCAACAGCAGCACCAGCAGCTACAAAGCAAGCATCGCGCATTTATGCTCCCTGAACCAAAACGATTTTTGACCCTTTTTGGCTACTCAGCTCATGCTAAAACTTGACTTGAACTCTACAATAATTGAACAAATCTTCAAATGCCTTATTTGAGAAGTTTTCTGTTTATTATTATAAACATCATCATTCTGGTTACAATAATGAATGAGACGTGTAGCCATACTACAACTGAGAGAAAAAAATCACAAAAAGAGAACTTGTCTTAACAATGTGCTCCTCTGATGATGATAAGCAAAAGCGCACAAGACATTACACACAATTTTTGTTGACCACCGACTCGTGTCAAAAAAAAATTGTTCGGTTGTGTCTGCTTTAGTGTCATCGTCATCAAACCATCATCATCTTGAGTCCTATGATGATGATGATAAATAATCATGCTGCTAACGCTTCTGATATATTATATAGTTCCAATAATGTATACCTATTTTACTACCAAATAATGTTTTCCCTAAAATGGGATCTTTAAGGGATTTACAATAATGCTCTCAGCCAAAACAAAGGAGTTTAAATAAAATGATTTATCAGATCATTAATAGTCTCATTCATTTGATTGTGCCTAATTAAACTAAAGTTGCTACTTGATAAAAAAAACATTCGACTATTTACTATTTTATTGCTTGTTTCATTTCATTTGATTGCTAAGATAATAAAAAATACTCATAAGAGATTACTATATAATCTGTGTGTGGTCTCATTATAGTAATATTTCATTTTGAAATAATCAGCTCAAGGAATACAGAATAAAACTTATAGCTACATAGTTTAAGCATTTTCATTAAAGAAGGTATGCATGTTAAGCTCATCAATCAGAAAAAAATTAAAACAATCAGTGCATTTGTTTCACACTGGTTTGACCACAGTTCAATTCAATTTCATATACATAAAAATCTTTAATATTATATAAGAAATTAGTAAAATAAGCATTTATATATCTGTCTTCTAATTACATAACACACAAAATTCTTTTTTTCTTGGTTGTATTATATTGATGCATCGCTTTTATTTGAGAAAAAAAAACCCAAAAAAAATTCTGGCATATAAATAGAAAGGGATATCAAAACTTGGTTTTTCTTTTGATTTGATAACTTTTTATGGGCATTACGTAACGCTCCTTTTTTATTACTGATGATGATTACCTATGAGGATTAATAAAATTTATGTTTATGTTATAACATATAGAATAAAATTCATTGCTGCATAATGCATACTACTACGTGTTTTACATCCGGAAGGTAATATTTTTACTTGAAAGCAAAATACGTTTGCTGTTCTTTTTATTACTTACGTTTTTTGGGGGTTTTAAGGTTTTAACAACTTTCAATTTCAAATTGGCGTTGTGTTGTGTAGTACATAAAAATGCTTACACACGTGGTGGTGTAGTAGTCGTAGTCGTGTATTTTGGTGTGACGACAACGCGATAAATATAGGATATATATTTCGTTGTATAATATATTTGTGGTTTTTTGACTCTCGACTGCGTTACATACTACGCCTTCATCATCATCATCATCATCATCATAATATAATTGTAAATATCATCATCATTGACATGGTCATGTCTTCCAACTAGTAACACAATGTATGCAACTTTACATTCTTTTACATAAAACGCGTCTTTCTCTCTAAAAAAAACTTACTACCTTACTTTTGTGCAATATTTTTATATAAAAAAAATTATATATTTTTATTATTATTATTATTATGATTATTATTACGATGGTTTCTTTTTTTTAAAGCAAGCATCACGTACAAACGGTGAGATGTACGCCTCCAAAAACATGTTTGCTGCTGCTGTGATTTAGGAATGTAAACTTTGCAGTATAAACGATTATTATATAATATCACGTAGTATGTTTTATGCAGTTTTTAAAAGAAAAATATGTAATAATAATCATATCAACGTGTGTTTACCTATATTTAGCGCTATTTAGCAGGAGCAGCATCCACAATAATTAAGCCCGTACGATGCGAGATGCGAGCGATGGGATAATGATGACAACAACGAGTGTGTGTGTGTGTATGTGCGATCATCATTAACTACTGTGTGTAATGTGATGCGTGTGTCGCCGTAGTATGTAATATTATGCCGCAGAGCAGCAGACACACTTTACAGTTTTGTCCACAAAATTTGTGAGCTGTGTAAATTTTGATAATGATGATGATGATGATGATGACATGCTGATGCGTGTGAGATAGGAGCATTATTTCCCGTAATTTTTGGAATAAAAAAAATTATTAATGGCTATACCGCAAAAACAGAATGGTGGAGTGGTGTAGGGAGAAATGATTGTGACATCTTTGATTAGTAAGCATGTCTATTTTTGCGTATGTGTTGGTTTAATGGACAAAAAAGGCTGCATTTACACTTTACAAACTAATTTATCTCTGACATCTTGTTCCATTTTATTGAATGAATAAGATCGGCACACGCTCCCTCTATGCTGTTGTTTTCATTTTCAAATATGAAGTCATGATATCATTGACGATGTCATTATTTGGAAGAAAAAAGTTGTGTTATTATTATTATTATTATTATTATTATTATTATAAAAAGCCATCAGTATCGTCATATGTATAAGATGACTTAATTAAGACATACTGCTCTGTGCAATGCTCGATTCTCAACAATGAAGAAAGTGGGCTTGGTTTGGACAATCACAAACAATCATCCAAAAATAAAAACGGGTAGAAGATTATCGTATAGTTTGTATGTGTATCATCATCATCATCATCATCATCGTCCTCTTGTCATTTCGTCTTATAATTAAGGAGTTTTGCTTTGACTCGTCGCGTCGGCAGTCGAGTATAGTCGGAGGAACGGTGACTATATAACACACCGTGTTCTATTCCTTTTGTTGATTGTGGTTGGTGGTGAGTGGTGGTGACAAATGATCCTGATCTAGATTGAGTCTTCTTAAATAATAATCATGCCGCTGATGATGATAGTGATATGATGACCATTAAAAAACAAGTAGGCATTATATTGCACATTGCAGTCACTGCACAGCATAAAACACACACACAAAAGCTTAAGTTTGTTTGTTAAAATAAGTGGTTCATTAGGCCTGATGTGTTTCCTCTCTTGCCCACCACCTCCTCCTCCTCCTTTCCTACTAAACTCATACTCCTGTGCTATTATTCCTAATTGCGAGGGAGAGAGAGAGAAAATGTATGTATAGAGCCACTTGTATACAAAGTGCAATATAGACATCATATATTACGAAGGAAGAAAATAAATGATGATTATATTATGATTACATACCATGTGTATCAAGACAGCAGGATACATAATTGACCAAAAGGTAAACTAAATTAATAATAAATATATATGTGCCGACGACGACGTTTTATTATAACTGTATTATGATTATGATGATTGTACTATGTAAATAAACTATTTGTAAAAAAAATGATTCAGTTTCTTTTTTTTTACAGATTTTTGCCAGAAAAAAATATTTAAAAAATAAAAATATCAAATCGTTTCATGTATGAGACCACAAAACAAGAATAAGATGAATAATGCTACGCTTTTTTAACAATCAAAATATAATAATAATTATTATTGTTATGAAAGCAAAGTACGTACGTATGTATAAGAATGAACCGAAGAAATGATGATGACTGATGACGTTTTTTTTCTAAAAGAAGAAAGGGAAATAAATGTTTTTATGAATCCACTTGATGCTCTTTTTGTGCTTCATCATAAAATCATCAGAGGACACGCAGTCACACACACACACAAACATTATCATTCACTATTATTATTATATGGAATACTCACTACTACTACACGCACGAGAGAGAGAGAGAGATTCTTTAGGTTAGGAGAGTAGAAAACTCCTCTCTCTGGAGATAACAATGCATGCAATATTATTAGTAATGCTAAGAAATGATGAATAATTATTAATTAAGGTGCTGTTTATTACACTTCCAATCTTGTGATTTATATTTTTTTGGTGGGGTCGGTGGACTTACGGCCGGTCACACTTGCTTCATTCAAATAATTACTTCACCTTCCCTATTTTTCTAAAAAAAAAAATATGTATATACCTAAAAACAAAAGTTTTACTGTTTTCTGCTGTTATGTAAAAAGGGATGATGTTGATGGGTCTTCTATATTTACCTCCAATAAGTACAAATACACCTTTTTTCTTTTGAAGGTTCGCTTGAGAGAGATAAAGAAGGAACTTACAACTTTACATCTTTTCCTTTCTTGTGTGCAAGGTGCATATAAAACTTACTGAAGCACTAGGGCAATATATAGTCAGTAGGTTTTCAGAATATATGTGTGCCTTTTGACGATGCTGATGATAACTATAACATGTGATGATGATGAATGAGGAGAGCTCATCTATGAAGATCTTTGCCCTTTACGCTACACTTGCTCTTATAGAGTACAACCACATGTTATGTACACACACACACACGTCGTAACAAGAACTACAAATGGAAACGAAATCTTTAAATAAATAAAATAACAACAATGAAATGGAAATTATAATAATTGTAACACAAGAATTAAGAAGAAAATGAATTCCTACAAATTATTGTTCCTTTTTTTTCTCACAATAAATTCAAATAACATTTAAGTATTTTTTGGCAGAATAAAAGGAATTTGTTAAGTTTGAAATGATGATGGTGATGATTATGATGACGACGATGGGCATGTACATTATCGTTTATGTATTATTGCTATACAAAAAAAAACAATGTAAAAAAAGATAACAAGTTTAAAACTGCAGTAATTGTAAAACTCTAAAAATTTTGAACTCTGCTTGAAATTGAAATGAACTCTATTAAAAAAAATATGTGCATGTACAAATGTACAACAGCATAAAAACAGGGATTACATGATTTGTCTCGATAGAATTTGTACAAAATAAAACGTTTAAAGATTAAATAAAATGGTCAATTTATTAAGTGTTCGGTTAGTAAGTATAGTTAATAATGCGCAGTACAGAGAGCAATAATGATGATTGTTATGCTTTATTGGCATTAAAAAAAGGAAAGCATGATGCTTGAGAGTAAAAAGGGCATTAGCATCCTTAACAAAACAGTCCATATTATTTTTATATTATATCCTATCATAAATCTTCTCTTGTTGTCTAGGCAAACCAACAATTATGTTTTTATTTTTATGATAAACGATAAAGAACTGTGCAATAAGTTATTATTATCTCTTCAGTCAATTGGCCAGTGGCAAAAAGTAACTGATGATAATAAATGATGATAATAATGATGATAAATATGTTATAATTATATACAAGCATTTATTAAGATACAAGTGTGCAAGGTTGAGAAAATTCCTTATTTTTTTTGGACATTATTGGTAGTTCATTTTAATTGTTATTCTTATTTTGGGTACATTTACATCTGATGGGCGCAGTGACCAGGAAAGAGTTTCGACAAGTGTCCGTTGTAGTATTTGTCTCCGTTTATGCGTCCGTTTCTTTAATCCTTTTCCTCTTTTTAAAATTATGCAAGTCGAACTTTTAACTTTTTTTTGTATTTTTAAAGGCCATCATCATCGTAAAAACTTTTTCATGAACGAACGTGCTTATTGTCCATGCTTCCGGCAAAGATGACTCTTGTGTTTTTTCTTTCACATAAACTG
The DNA here is from genome assembly GCA_027744095.1 of Zhuqinia jingwanae. NCBI lineage: Eukaryota > Metazoa > Arthropoda > Collembola > Entomobryomorpha > Paronellidae > Zhuqinia > Zhuqinia jingwanae. The sequence continues at coordinate 7,213 of JAHZNC010005470.1, read as the reverse complement.
GATATTTAGTATCATGTTTTCTTGAAAGTGGTGATGAAGCATGTCGTCTCTTCTTCCCATTCACATTTTTCTTTCTCTCTTGAATAGCAAAGCCCATAATAATAATATTTACATAACAATGACCATCATCATCATTACTATTATTATGAGTATAAAAGACAAAAGTTAAAGAGTTAAAGATGATCATTTTTGAAGACGATGAGGATGATGAGACAGGCAACTACTACCACACAAAGACATGTTTATGATTATTATGGACACTTTATACTTTTCTACGGAAAACTGAGTTCTTCTTCTGAGAAATAATTAACTTTTTTTTGATAGCCATGAAAAAAAGATTCATCTTTTATGATTATTATGGAAACTTTATACTTTTCTACGGAAAACTGAGTTCTTCTTCTGAGAAATAATTAACTTTTTTTTTGATAGCTATGAAAAAAAGATTCATCATTCCACTCACTTGCAAGGGAGAAAAATAACGAAAATTTGTAAAATATAATTGCTTGCATCATCATTGACAAACCTGCGGCTATAAAATGTGTCTTTAAAAAAATCCTCCAGATATTCTCGCAACAAATGAATGAGAATGAGCCACCACCATCAAATCTCATCATCACAAAATCTCAGATTCAGCCCTCGTGTCTTCCTTTAAAAAATTTTTTTTATCTTTCTCAACTTTTTTTCTTTACATCTTCTCTCGAGAAAAAAAAGAAGATAAAAAGTACATACTACACACGCAGAGAACTAGTACTTTTTTATCCTCCTTTCTCACCCAACTTAACAATTATTGCTACAAATTAACCCGAGGATATGATAATGATGAAGCTACTTGCATTTTATTTTATACATACAACATAATACATACCTGCAACCTTATACCTGCTGAAGAGAACTTGTCCAAATTGTGACAAGTGAAGATAACCTAGTAGTATACGTACACATACATATTATGGAATTTTTTTGACAAGTAAATGATACATCATTTTAAATCAAACTGCAGAAAAAAGAATACATCTTATTATTATTGCACAAAAGTACATACTATTTATTGTTTGATTACGAGCAAGAGATGCAAAGAAGTACTCTAATTTTTTTAAGGGAAATCCTGCAATTTTGGTGCAATTAAAAAATAACTTGAATCTTAAATATGTACCATTATTATAACGCACCACCACGCCACAACAGCCACACCACCATCGAACATATTTTTTATGATGTAAATGCGTTTTGTGCATGATACCCGTTGGGAAAAGGATCACATTTATCACAGGTACATGACAAAAGCATTTTTGTCTGCTTTTCTCTCTCGCAAGTCTCAAGTTTGGAAATGTACCCTTCCAGCTATACAAAATAAAGCGATTGTGATGATACCCAAAGAATAAAAAGGCAGAATTTTACAAGCGTTTTTAATCGGTTCCTTCATTTCAATCTTTTGGGTGTATGTTCTGTTTGGTGTAATTTTTATTTATTTTCGTGACGTGAGAATTAGATACCTCATTTTCATACATTTTTGCCACAAAAAAACAACAATAACAAGAAGAATGATCAACCTAAAAGATTTTTTTTAAAGCTTAACAATTATTTGTTTTGAGTGATCTCTTGAATTTTAATTTGTAAGTGTATAGGTAGCAATGACGCATTCAAAATTAAAATCAGACCAAATATATTACTTTTTAAACTCATTTCGTATTCATTACATGTCACTATTAGAGAGAAAAAATGGTTAAGTACTACCAAAAATTCTCTTAAAAGCGAGAAAAATGAAAGGGAAATGTAAAGTGCTCTCTGCTTTGTTGTTATTGTAAACGATTAGGAGTTGCTCTGGTTTTGACACAAAGATGTGTCCAGATATCGCCGTATTATCAATGACGGAAGGGATGAAATGGTAGGTGCGTCGGAAACAAAATGAATCTCTTTGCCCCACTTATTATATTTTAGCAAATTTCCGGAAGTGATGAAGTGATGATGAAAAACAAATAAAAAGACACACACAGAGACAGAGAATTCAATCATGATCAAGTACATACCTACCACCAGCAACATACTAATAATCATAATAATATTTTATTTATTGCAATATCATCATTATAATAAGATCACTTTTAACATTCCATTAAACAAAATCTTCAAATCATCAAAAGAATACAAAAGTCCTTCACTTCCTCACTCTCAGTTTGTCAATTTTGTTGGAACAATAAAACCAGCGATTATGGATTACAGCCACACAGCCGCGTTAATGATGGCGATACGAAGATCGCCATTCAATTTTTGATGATGATGATGAGGATGATGATGGTGCTCGGTGCTCCAAATCCGTTTATATTTCAATCCCTGTACTCTCTGCTGTTGCTCTTTTTTTATTTCTAGCTCCTCAGCACGAGATCAAATGTAATAAAAAAACAGAGAGAGGTATCATTTCATTGTAGTAATAATAATAGCAAATCAGAAATAAAAAATCAAAGGGTTGAGAGGAGTAGTAATGGAGCTGCTTTATACCAGATCAGCAACAGCAGCGTAAGCACCAGTGGCAGTGTCCTTAACCCATTTAACAGCTTCTGTGTTTTTTGATTGAGTGCGCATTATTAAGCATGCATGAACAGCGAGAGGGAGAGACAGAGAGAGAGAGAGTCACACAGAAAAGTATTAAAAGTGGAGGCATTTATGCATCTTATCATTCAGACAGGCGGTGGCGGTGACGACGATGATGATGATGATGACGACGACGACAAGAAGGAACTTTAAGCAGCACTGTTGCTTGAAAATGACAAGACGGATATATTCCACACGCAACAGCTATCGACACAGATGCATAGACGATAAAATGACATCATCAAAAAAAAGTTTTTATAGTATTGTCATCATCGCCGTCACTTCGTCACCTATTAAGCTCCTGGCTAAAAACAATAATAACAAGGATCATCACATCACATGAAATTAAAGTCCACCTTCAAAAAATGTTTTGTCCTGTAAAATAAAGATTTATTTTTGCATATTTGCCAAGAAAAAAAGTCTTGTAATCAATTGTTCATTCTTTCAAAATAAGATGACTTGACTCTGTGTTATTTTTATTCAAGGGCTTCCCTGCTCTACTGATGCTGCGCATTTTTTTAAATAATTTTTTTCCTCCTCCTCCATCTCCTCTCTTTTTGCATCACATTGCTTTGTGTAGTCGAAACTAATTAGTGGTTACGGTTGATCTTCAACGGATTGTTTTCAAATTTAAAGGTTACTCACTTCACTTTGCTCACTGCTCTCATTGTTCTATGCGATAATAGTATGCAATATAATGTGTAGCCTGGGCTGCTCAAGAAAAGTAGGCTTCAATACAAAAAAAGTCAATTGTCATTGCCAGATGATACCTGCGTAGAGTAGACCTATTATTATATATATTTTCCTCCAACTCCACATCTCCTCCTCCTCCTCCTCCATTTCATTGTATTACGAAGAAACAAACAAAATGGCACACTGGCTCAATATACAAAACTGTGGTCCCTGAAAACAAGTTTGTCACGGTTTTGGTGTTCACTTTTTTTCTTGTGCTCCTGAATTGAATCAACTTTAAAAAAAATGCCGCCGTCGCTGCTGCCATGATATGTATATGTGTGCTCTGAGATGAGTTTACAAAATAAAACGACGACAAAATACACGGTACACTGACTCATTGAGTTATTCTGGTGTCAAAAAATAAGCCCTCTTTCGCATTGCATGCCCCAATTCTTTTCCTCTTTTTGATACCAAGAAATTCTTATTTTTTCCCAATATCTGAAATTTTTCTCCTGTTCTGTTGTCCCGTTTGTAAAACTCAAGTGTTGTAGTAAATCCTACCATTCAAATTTTAAAATGTGAAATGAATCCTTATATTTATATTCTTTACCGACAACAAACAACATAAAAAAACATGAATGATGAAAAGAGAGAGAGATACAAACGACCTTGCTTTCATCGGCCTTTTTATGTAACTTCATTTCGGAAGGTAATAAAGTCATAAAATGCATATACTCAAGAAAAAAAGAAGAAAAAAATGAAAGAAACAAAAGCATTATATAAACGTGCGTATGGTGTTGTTGGTGGTATGGTGGTGATGATGATAACCTTGCCTTCCTGCCTGATTGCTTACTTGCAACTTGCACTTTCATTCAACCATTTTTCTCTCTTGTTGATTCTTCGGTAATAATAATACAAGGAGAGTAAGTAAAGCGATAAAAGCGATACAGCAAAAGAAAAATACAATTAAACTAAATAAAAATCAAATGTATTGGATAATAAATAAACAACTTTTAAAATGTTATACGCCGTGGGATATCGTCATCATTCTTGTTCGTTGACAAGTTGCAATAAATTTTCTAATAGGAAATTTTTAAAAATGAGAAATTTTAAATTGAATTGATTGAAATTATTAAATACGCAAACTGACAAGAAAGATTGAATTTTGTTGTTGTTGAAAATTTGTCTCTTGTTTTTATCTACTGCACCGCTTAATTTACATACCTTTTGTATTTTTTTTAAACAAAAATCTGTATACTATTTCATGGTGGTTTGTGAATACATTTAACGATCATGATGATTACGTATTAAAACATGTAAAATAGTTCGATTAACATACCTAATCATCTCAATTATTTTAGCAAAAAAATAAAAACATCTGGATGAGTTGCGAGTTGATCTTGTTTGGTCACTCCAAGTACGAAGCTAAGGCATTTCGCATACATTTTTTTGTTGTCGGATTGCTTGCATATCTTAGACTAGTTTTCTACAATAATTAGTTATTAAATGAGAGGGGTACCTTTTTGTTAATTGAATGATATTGATATTGATTGAATGGGTACACACAGGTAACCTCTGGTACACACACACAGGTGAGGTTTTGTGTATATGCACGAGAGAGAGAGACAACCAAAAAAAGTGCAGAGTAGCCGAGCAAAAATATTTATGATAATGAGCTGTGATGATGATGATAATGATGATAAAGGGATACTCTTCTTGAGAGATGAGATGATCTGCTCTGATGATGATGAGCATTGAACGTCCGATGATGCTGCTATTAATGCCATTATAATTTCTCATTATTTGCTACAAATATAAAAGGATGAATACATGTGTATACAATAATATTATAGTATACATACCAGTCAGTATACTAAAAAAAGGTGATGTGATGTGTGATGTTTAGCCGACCCCACCTATTATTATAAAACCTACTCCATTTATTAGGTAGTTGATTACATGACATGATGACTTGACTTGATCGCATAACTTATCAATTCTCTCTGCTCTGCTATATGTACACATCATAACACTTATCAATTCTCTCTCTCTCTCTCTCTAGCTCTGTGAGAGATCAGATCATCATCCTTTTTTTAATGATCTTCTTTTAACTTGTACACAGCAATTTATCCTATTAGTATGCATATTATAGAGTGCTCCGCATTATTTTACACAAAATAATGAACAAACATGGTCTTCACATTTTATCACCCGAACAAAATCTTTTTTAAATGCCACGCCGCACCACCACCACCACCACCACCATTCAATCAACAACAAGAAATGATGAAGATAACTGCGTTGCACTCATGAATTATTGCATGAAAAAAAATCTTGAAAAAGTTTTTTTTTCCATTCAACCATAATAATAATAATATAACAGATTATTTTTGCGTCATCTAATTTGAGAGCGACAGATAGAGAGAAAAAAACGGAAGACATATAAAGGTGTGTTTACTTCATTTCAAAGCAAGTTAGTTTGGTTTGCCTAAGATGATGTGCAATTATAGAGATCTAATTGGAGACATATGGCCTCTATTATTTTCCTAGAGAGTCACGTAGTTGTACTAGAAGTTGTCACATAGGTACCAATTTTTTTAAGGAAATGAGAATACCAGACAGGATTAAAGATAATCAATATTTTTTTTCTTCTTTTCTTTAAAGCTACTTGATTTGATGGGCAAATTGTCTAATGACTACTTGATCCCATAGATCATTTTGAGGAGGTGACGCCGCCGCCGCTGTTGCTTTTGAGCTTCCAGCAACAAAATTTACACATCAAGCTTGCAAAATATGTATATATTTTTTGTGCTCTTCATCTTGTCTCCTCATCTCTCATGATCATGTCACTTCATTTTTGTCTAAAAGCATCTCATTCATTTGCAACTGAGTGACTTTTCGAGGATTTTTGCATGAAAAAAATATATATCAAGCAATAAGCGAGACAAGACAGAAAAAAATAATAAATTCCTTTGCAACATCTTTTATGATGAGAAGGATGTTTTGCTGCTGTTATGATGATTTGGTTATTTGGTATTGAAAAGATTTTTTTTAGAGAGAACCCCACCCGACCTCGAACAGTATCATCCACTGATCATCAATATCATCTTGATAATGGTGTTGGTAGTAGTAGCATGTGTACCAAGTACAATGCTTCTTGCCACACCAAAACTAACTTCACCATCATCATTATCATCATCATCAGCATCGTCGTCGTCATCGTAATCATAGTAGTATATATTATATTTTACATTTTATTATTGGATTTTGGAGTGTGTGTGTGAGAACGCGGATTACATAGTTAACTCGCACACTTACAGTTTCAAGCTCATGATTTACATTTGTTCGTAAAAATGAACAATGATCATGAGTGATCATCATCGTCATCATCATCACTACCTCTCTCACATACACAAAAAAATGTACGCAACAATCCAAAATAAAAATGAATAGCCTGAGCATATCTTTTGACCAATTCTTCACGTTACAGTTACACATTTTTCCCCTTTTTACTTTACACACAACAACACAACTCAAACTCATTCTTCTTTTTCGCTATGTCTTCTGAGATGACGATCAAGGTCTCTTGTTTATTTACCTATTTTATTAATAGTAATAATAAAATAGAATAAGAACAACAGTCACTTGTGATTTTTTTTATTCCCCTTTTATTATTATTGTATATACACTTACTACATTTAGATGGATTTGTATGCTATCCAAAAAAAATATATAAGAAAACAATATTAACAAGAGCAAAACATAATATATAGTGGATACATATAAATTTATGTCTTTAATTTCCGATGTTTGCGCACATATTATTCATTAGAAACCTTTTGACAGCTAATGGCTATCATGATGATCTGTGCTGTGTATTTTTTATCAGTAAAAAAAATAAAATTTACGTGCATACTTCATTTTAGCAGACTCACACTTGACTTGAATC
>JAHZNC010005469.1:0-33749 GCA_027744095.1 Zhuqinia jingwanae | reverse complement strand
TTTGGTGGTGTGGTGGCGGTAGTGTTGTGATGAGTGATGTATTGGACCTTTGAGACGCTGACTCTGCTTGTGTTAGTGAGAGATGCTCTTACACTTTTTTGTTCCTGATTTTTTTTCCTTCTTCTTTTCCATCTCCACTCCACCCACCACTAGAAAAAACATGCATACATACAGGGGAAAAAACTGTGGAAATCCTCTACTTGTCAATCTCAAGCACGAACTCTATTTTCTTTTCTTTAAGATGATAAAAAAGGATGGTGATGATGCTCAAGATGATATTGTGTTAGCTACACTACTTACCATCCCTCCTACTCCTCTCATCTTCCTGTGTTTTTTATACTCTGCTTTCCCTTTCGATCTACTTACGGCAGCAGTATAAAAAAAAGCTTTTGAAAAAAATAAAGCATTGTTTGACATTGTATGATGTGGGGAGGATGATGATGATGATGGTGTGGTGATAGTGATGTTGAAAAAGATGATGATTATGATAACTTTTTCCCCACTTTCCATTTATTCATTTCTTCCGCACTACTCTCCATTGTCCAGAGACAAGAAGAGCAAGAGGAGATGGAAGTTGGGGGACACATTATAAATAGCTTTGATGATAAATATTTCCCGGAATAATGTGTCCTTGTCTTGTGTCTTTGTGTAGTCAGCATAAAAGCAAATATCATCATAACAGATAAAAAATAGTGGGAAGAAGAAGAGGAAAGAATCTCAAAAATAAATATCATCATCTTCATCTTTTATATATGTTATGATTTATGTAAGAAATATTATGACATGGTGGCAGTACCAGCAGCAGCAACATCACCATCGCTGTTTCCTTTTGTTCCTACACAACTTTTGATGGATATCTCCTTGATAGCTGCGTGGCACGTCTTCTCCGAAATTCCGGATTATTTACTAAAAAGATGGTGTTGGGTGGAATCAGCGCTAATGCATTTTTTGGAGGAAGATGCCTATATGATGATAATGATGACGATGGTGAGGGGGATAGAGCGGCAGAGAGTGGACAATGTTGATAGGCAAGACATAATAATCATCTTCTTTCCATGTGACAATACTTCATCTTCTTCTTCATCATCATCATCATCTCTCCAGCACTGTTGTCCTTTTGTTCTCTTATCAGGTTTCACCCTCTTTCCTTGAAGCTTTTCTCTCTATCTCTCTCTCTCTCAATCTAGCAACGTTGAATGTTGTATTGTCTTTCTTCCCTTTTGGCTTTCCACTCGACTCAATAAAGTTGCCTCTCGAAACAAAATAAAATGTGGATAGGGAAAGTGGAGAAGCAGGAAATAAAACTTCACTCTTGTACTGCTTTCATGTATTTTATATGGCACACTACTCACAGTAGCAGATTAATATCTTTTGTTACTGTTTCTACACTTCACACAGAATCAGAATGTATACAATGTACTAATATGTATTATTTTTCTCTCATCTCAAATTTCATGACGTGAAAAGTTAATCGATTCCAGTGTGTCGGTGAGAGGATAGGAAAAATGACAAGGAAATAATTCCTTTCGTAAATGTCAGGAAAGTGGAGAAGAAGAAGAAGAAGAGGAAACAGGAAGAAATGTGAAGTTGTATGTATATTTTATGTGCTGGGTATTTTATTTCTACAAAATTGTCTGAATAATCTGAAAAATATGAGCACAAAGAATCAAAGAATTCATAGAAGAAAGGATTGAAAAAGCGGAAAATCACGTCACAAGTTGTCACACAGCTTCAGTTGACATGCATGCTTTCTGAGAAGTGTAAAAGTATATTTTCAAATATATATTACATATATAGCCGAAATACCAGTGTATATTATATATATGTAGCTTGTGTGGGTGTAAAAAAGTACACGGTTTAAAAAAAACTAATTCTTCGGATAAAATAAAATCGGCCTTTATTTGATTATTCTATTTACTTTGTATTGCAGAATGGAAGCGGATGCCCGTATGCAGTCTGCTTGTGATGATGGCCATGCTGTGCAAAGAGCAAGGGATCACAGTACTTGCTGTGTGTGCCGTGTATGAGCTCTTCATTTCACAGAAGGTATGTTTCTTGGAAAAGATTTTTTTCGATGAAAATGTTTAATACCAATAATGCAAAAAAATATTTTTCAAACCATTTTTATGTCTTAATTTATTGTAGTTGCGTATGAAAGACCTGGTTCATCTTTTGCAAACGGTGCTCAGAGGAAAGGGCTCCCTGCCTTCGTGGATCTCCCCTGTGACTCAACGCATGTGTGCCCTTGTACTGACTGCCATGCTACTTTTGCTAGGCAGACTGCTTGTGATGGGCTCACAACTTCCCATTTTTACCAGGTTCGACGACTAAAATAACAATATTTAATATTTATTTTGCTACGTTTGAGCGATGATAGATTTCTGATTTTTATTATGGGACAAATTTTGTGTGTGAAGATTTGATAATCCTGCATCTGTGGCCGAAGCACCTACAAGACAACTAACGTACAGTTACCTGATGGCGATGAACGTGTGGCTACTCTTCTTTCCATGTGATCTCTGTTGTGACTGGACGATGGGGACGGTACCTCTAGTGGAGTCTTGGTTGGATCCCAGGAATATGGCCACGTTTGCCACTTTCGCCGTTGTCTTTAGTCTCGCTCAGTCCGCCTTGTCCCGGAGCACTGATAGGCACTCCAATCTTATTCTTTTCGTGAGTAAAGCTACTTAATTATATACTTTTAGGCTGTGTTGACTAAATTAATTAAACAACATATATATAATTAATTGTACCATCAGGCCCTGTCGCTGATTGTCTTTCCATTTCTACCCGCCTCCAACCTCTTCTTCCCGGTGGGCTTTGTGATTGCCGAGAGAATATTGTACGTACCGTCAATGGGCTTTTGTTTGCTGGTGGCGTATGGATGGACCCGTGTATATTCCTCACAAAAGTAAATAAAACTTCCAAAAATCTAATTATATCTTCTTTCATGTTCCATTTAATTTATCCGCCCTCCATTTTCTGACCATTTTTTATTATGTATCCTTAATCTGTAGGTCTCGTAGAAAGTGGTGCTGGCTCTTCCTGGCATCTCTTCTTCTAATCCACGGGACGAAGACCCACGTGCGAAACTTTGACTGGGAGTCGGAATACTCAATCTTCATGGCCGGACTTCGTGTGAACCAGCGTAACGCTAAGCTTTACAACAACGTGGGTCATGCCTTGGAAAGCCAAGGGAATTATGAGGAGGCTCTTTATTACTTCCAGAAAGCTGTCAGGTTGGTGCAAACATAATTTTCTCAGAGCGCTTCTTTCAGAGAGAGAGAGAGCTCCTGCTGCCACCATAATATTTTATAGCTCTTATTCTTTCTTTCTGCTGTAGTGCATTAATTAAAACTACCAACCAAAAACCAAAGCATATTACTACGTAGCTCCATCTCTTCTTAATTCTCAGCCAACCGAATCTGGCAGCTAAAAACCTTGAAGACCAAACAAAAGCTGAAAAATAAACTTTCCCGGGTTTTCATTCTTTTTCTAAAAAATTGGTTATTATCCCGGCCACGTCTAGATTCCAAACAAAAGTCAAGTCTAAAGCTCACTTCATGGACCGACGCTATCACTGATGATAGTACCTCTCCCTGTACATTTCCACTTCCTTCCGCTGATAATGATGAATCCTTTTTTTTCGCCCACTCTTTGCAACTATGTATGTATCTGTTCGTTCATTTCCTTACTGTCCTTCGTTATAATCATCGTCTTGGTTGGAGGAAAAACTGGCGTAACAAAACTTTGTCCATGAATCAGTTCCGTTGTTGCTCCCTTCTTCACAATTTCTCTTTATCCTTTTCGGTTTCGCTTTTCCTTAACTTAAGTTTTTTTTTAGCTTTCGAGCTTATTCATGGTAATGGACGGAAATCAGAGAGAGAGAGAGAGGAAAAATGTATAGATAAATCAGTGGATCAATGATTCCACATCCTGGTCCATCCCATAAATCCTGATTTTTTTCTGTGTACATACACCAAACACACCGTTTGTGTCTCGTTTTCCTCCCATTATTGTCGTTGTCGTCTGTACACACACTCTCTCTCTCCTTCTCGTGACTTTACTGGAGTCAACAAGACTTTATTACACTGATCCCCCACCAGCGCAGCGCTAACCTCCCCGTGTATTTCCTAAATATTATATACCAACCCTTATTATCATTTCACCTCACATTATTATTATTATCATCATCATCATCATGTGACATGCTCAAAATCACCAGCACACTACTACTAGCTAACAAGGCAACTTTGCTACTTTTAAAAAAGAGAGAAAAATGTAGAAAAACTTTCTACTAAAAGTAAATTTCTACTTTTATTGTATATAAAAAAAATATTAACTGTTTCCTCTTTTTAACGGCAAAACGAACTACAAGCAAGTTAGTTAGTTTAGAATTATTATTTTTTCTGAAAAGAAGGAGAGGGGGAAGGAGTGAATATACTATTTTTTATACAAAGTGTCTTGTGTACATTTTCGCATACATATAAATTCACTTATTGCAATCGGAAAAGCCAACAACTTGTCAGTATAATAACTGTAGGATATCCTGTTAATGAAGGCATATATTACTACTCCTTACACTACCATGTTTGCACATCTCCCCAAAAGAAGAAAGTTCCACAAACGGGGATGAAAAGGGATAAAAGTGAGTCGTTTTGTAGCACACAGTAAAAAAAATTATTGCAATAAAATTTATTATGATGATGATGTTGATTGAGAAGAGTTTTTTATAGTAAGCAGTAAAACTATTTCTCTGGAGGCTGCTTTCTAGCTGTTTGACTGAGAGAGAGAGAAGCTTTTGATTTTTCACATGGCTGCTTTTCCTCCACAACTTTTTCTGTTAAAAAATTCTTCTCACATCTCTCAACAAACTAGAAAAAAACTGAACACTGTTGGGATGGATTTTTATTATTATTTGGAGGTGAAAATGAGTTATTTGTGAGCAGAGTCTTGTCTTAGTTTTTGAGTAGATTAGTTAGTTAGATAGATGATGGTGCTAGAGGAAAAAATCTCACGCTCTCTTTCACATATCATATTCCAATCCAACGCTCAAGCACACACACACACACACACATACATATACATACTCCGAATAAAGTTGTGTAATGACAGGATAATAAAATAAAATGGAAAAGTTTTATTTTTACTACATTTAATATTATACACTTTTTTTAAAGGTAAAAAGTTGATTTGGAAAAGAGAGGGATGGGGGAGAGTTTATGTGTGCATGCATACATGACTGCACAAAAGATAAATTGGTGTCATGAGAAAGTTAGTAAAAATCATGACACAAAAGTCAATCATCTTGTTTTTTTATTGGGTGAATTATAGGGAAAAGCTGTACAATACTGCGCGTTGTGTTGAGAGGCCAAAATAGCTACAGTATAAATATTTTGGATTGCAATTAATGTGCCGAGTGCCGACTTATGTTCCCGTTGTAAATACACAATGATGTCTTTGAAGAATTTAATGTAATTTTTAATTGTTGCATTTTTTCTATTTTCCACGTCATGTTCATTTACCTTAGAGTTAATCTAAAGACATAAAAAACATAAAAGAAGAAAAATTTAATTTAAACCTAGCCTTTGGACAAAAATTTAACTGCAAGTCATCATGCAGCCAGATATATTTTTTCTCGGGAGTTTGAGTGTTGTGGTGCAGCACCGCAGCCTTCAAGCTATAATCAGTCTTCTTCTTCTTGGTCGCTCTCATTTTTCATCTTCTCACGTCTTGTGTCTCCTCGTCTCCATTTTTAAATAATATCATTCGTCATTCTCCTCATTTTGGTGACTTTTCCATCCTTTCTACGCTTTCAAAGTCAAAAGGCTTTAGTAAGTAATTAGAGTTTTTCTCTTGTGATTTTTTTAAAATGCTTGTGTCTACTGTAGCCTTTCTAATGTGTCTAAAACGCAGAGAAACGCAGAATAGTAATACGGTTTATTACAGAAAAAAGTTGAAAAAGATTAATTTTTTTCTGAAATAACGACAATGACTTCTTGTCAGACTGAAGATTTTTTTTGTGGAAACGGAAAATAATGGGGGAAAATAACGAATTTTTTTTTCTGTGGGAAAATGAAAAATGTATTTGTTGTCTGTCATTTGGAAGAAGTAAAGTTACAAGAGCGTTTATTAGTTAACGACTGAAGCTGGGTTGATGTGAAAGTGAGAGTGCATGAGTGACTCGGAGGAGTCTCTTATACATTTACTCACTCTCTTTGCTGAGGAAACAGACAGCCAGTCAAGAAGAAGAAGAAGAAGAAGAAAAAAAATGCAATGGCAAAGGATTTTGATTAATTATGGGAACTCATCCTCCCCCTCGTCCCGTGTAGAATTCAGATTTATTTAGGAAAACCAAGTGGGTAAGGACTTTTGGGAGACGAGAAAAAAATAAATGACGTTAAAAGTGAAGATTACAGTTACAAAAACGCTTCTGCTGTCATCATCAAAAAAAACTTGCCATTTTACCAAATGGGCTGTGTTCGAAAAGTTGTTAAGGAGGTGGGGCTGTAACAACGGAAGCACCAGTCTATTCCATTCCAATACCATTTTTTTGTCTGAAATATTGTTGGGAATATTGATGGAGGTTTTTATGTGTCCACACTACCAGAGCAGAATAGCAAAATTTGTGTAAAGAATATATATATATACCTAAGCGAGTACTTTTTGCCACTTTTGCCAATATATTATTTATGGCTCTGTACAATTTTTTTTATAGGGGCACAGGGGCAACTTCTAAAATAAGAAGTATTTTTTTTGCAAGTTCATCCATTATTTTCCTAGGGTCGGGTCAGGGCAAAAAAAATAAGGCGATTGTTAGTGTGTTAGTACTTTTACGAGGATGGAATAAATATGTGAATAAAAAATGAACAGGACAATTGCAATAATGTTCTCTGCCGTTCCGCTGCTCAACTTAATGATCTGACTTGGCCACTGGCTAAAAAAAGTGTGGAGTTTGTTATCACTGCAAAAAATATAATAATAATACGTTATTATTTGCTGAGCAAGCGGAACAAAAAATGGACAAGTTGTGTTCAAATTGTAAAAGTAAAGTAAGTAGCAAATAAAATGGGAAGATACAGGGAAGGAAAAAGATGCTCATAATTCTTGGTATTAACGACGTACGTGTAGAAAAGGGGCATGTACATAATATGTGGGTAGGTTTGTATATGTACGTGTATTTTATGGAGGGGACAATGAAGACAGTAATGATGACACTGTGGGGACACTAAATTGTTATAGGAAATGGGGAAGGATGAGGAATAACGATTGCTGTGGTGGTGTGGTGGTACATGGCAAGAAATGAGCCTATTTATAAGTCTCTTTATGACGACTGAATTTGGGAGATAAGCAAACAGATTCCCATTAGTATAGCGACAGCAAAATAACTAGTCATTTAATGTAACTAGCCTTTTTTGCTTTTCTTTAAGAAACGTGATGATGATGATGACGATGATTTTTGATTATGCGTTGGACACTACACACTGGTACTGGTACTTATATACGACTATGCTATGTGGTATGGCGAACTTAATGACTCAAAAGAAACACGCGCGCAACCACCACACAAGACGTGGTTATTTTTGTTCATGGACGAGATTTGACTGGAAAATGGGAAGACGGGAGGCTGTCAAAGTCGACAATGGTGATTTTCACCAAGGGACCTATATACACAGTCAAAGTCAGTCGACGTGTGTTACCTACCACTACTGTTGCTCTATCTATCTGTCCCTGCGTCCCGTTGATTCTCATGTATATTCATTTTGGTGATTCTCCAGAGAGAATATCAGGGAACACGCGGAAAAACTACGGAGAGAGAGAAAAGCAGGAGGACAGATATAATCATCATCATCATAACATAACATTTTGTTATTATGCATTGTGAATAAGCAAGCAAAAGGTATAGCAGGTTATCTTGGTGGTGCGGTGGAGGTGGCCGCGGTGGGATTTAAATTTATGACGGTCACTAGGTACTGTAGTAGGTACTTCGAAAACAGGCAGATAGACATTCTTTTTTTCTTTATCTTTTTGAGTATAGTTTCCACTGAAAGTATACCAGAGGGACTGAAAGAAGAAAAAAGCTGTAAAAAGAAAGTAGCGGGGTGTGTGTACGCTCAGGCTGCTTGGTGTGCGCTCATAATAATCAGTATTCATATAATGATATTCTTGTCTTATCATTTCTTTTCGTATTTTTTGGACTTCTTATCTATGCATGTATATCTGCCTGTGTATCTCTGGGACCACGATGAGTTTTTCTTTTGTGTCTCTCTTGACGGTAATGATGCGGTTCTTTTCGAGCAGGGACAGAGGGAGATGTGTGCTGCTGTGATGAGAATGAGAGATTGGTGATGGTGGTGACGGTGAAGGAGAGAGGTGGAGAGTTGAATGCAAATCACCACAAGAAAAAGCACATCAACTTCACGACGACGAGGAACAAAAAAAATATATAAAGAAAACTCGGTGGAAACAGTGCTGGAAATATACTTTTGTAGTTGTGCTTATCAGGTTGAGCGATTTAGGTTTTCAAAAATGACAAGACAATAGAATAAATTAGTTTTTAGCACTTGTAACAAGCTTTTTGTTCTTTGCGTCTCTCTCTCTCTACTTTTGCTTTTAATTAAGTCCATTTTCAAAAATGACTTAAAAATTCAAGTGAGGTATACATTTTAAAATTTGTCTTTTCTTTATGTTTTTATGTACAGTGTGCAAAAGGACGACATTGGTGCTCACATCAACGTTGGGCGGACTTACAACAACTTGAAGCTGTACAAACAAGCGGAAGATGCTCTACTTAAAGGTAAGTAGTATTTGGTTTTGAGTACCTGTCCAACATGAAGACGAATCTCTACAAAATATTATTATTATTAGTAGTAGTAGTATTCAAAACGAGGCACGTAGTTTCCGACTTCCTCTTCTTGTATACGTGTGTTTTACCCGACGACAACTTGGAGACAAGCAAAAAATACATGATGGAAAATGTTGTGCTGAAGGTATTCTCATTTCCGAAATTGTCACATTGTCCGTTGCTCTTAAAAGAAGCAAAAGAGGAGAAAAGTTGTTCCTACCCCCACCGCCTCTTCTTCTTCTTCTGCTTTGTTGATGCTGCTGCTGCTTTTATCCTTCGTTTAAAATAATGGACCGATTTATATTCATCAAGTGTGAGGAAAAACAATTTTATTTGAAGGCATGGAGGCAAACATAACTTTTTTCCTGTTTGCAAGTCAGGTTGACTTTTCAAAACGAGAGGAGAAAATGTTGTACCTGTACATACACACACGCACACACACACACAACACTTTACAGAATTACAAACATCCAGTCTGATTTTTACATATAAATCATTTTTAAAGGAACGGAAATGATCATCACATCATCTTGATTGCACTGTCATCGTCATCTTCCTCTTTTAGCTTTGAAGAGATGATGGTAGTAGTGGGATGGTGTGGCTGTGATGGTGTGGATACCTGATAAGCAGCAGGGGAGTCAAGTAGAGGGGAGCACTACTGTGCGAGGAAATATTTTGACTATAAATTGTGAGCGTGTAAAGAAAATGGGCGATGCTCCACCGTAAAGGTGTCACTTGTAATGGAAGCACGTAAACAGTTTGAGAAACGTGCAGAATCTCTCAAAAAGCTTCCAATTTCCATTTTCCAATAAAATGTATGTAGTATGTGGCCACTTTACATGATAAGTTACACATGTACTAAAAGTGTACAGAGAGAAGAAAAGGTATATAGTTTTGCGGTGTGGAGGTGCTCTTCTGTTTCTCCTGCTACTTTAGATCAATTTGTAAACAGGAAAGGGAGCTGAAGATCCAAAGAAGAAGAAGGATGAGTAGTAGAGTCGGTGGAAGAGAAGAAATGAGATGCCGAGCGGGTGCTCAGTAGTAAAAGTAAACAGGAGTAAAGAGAAATTTGATCAAGGCTTTGACGAAAACAGCGATCAAGAGAGAGAGAGAGAGAAAAAAAGGGTTGAGTAACGGAGTTGAGTTTACATACCTTGTCATGAATTCAAAAAAGGGAAATCAGTAACGTTACACCACCACCACCACCAACAACAAATAGCCATGTATTTAGATGTATACACACACGTTTTCTTCGTACCATGCCATCCACCCCCACCGCAATTACCATCATTTTCCCCCTTTATAAAAAGAACCTACCAAATTTTAACTTTTCAGTTTACATGTTACTCACACATTGTAATGATGTAATTGATTAAAGAAACACTTTCATACATGAATATAGAAAAGATATAAATTGACAAAAGAAATTTTGTTTAATTTTTGTTATTGGCTATATACTCCATACTGATTGAATGAATATATCATTAGCTTCAACGATCTTGGTTTTCATCCTCGCTGATTTTGATCAAACAACTTTCTTTAATTTCTTGTAAAACACACGCAGTCAAATAATAGCATTAATGACAATTATAATAGTAGAAATGACATTAATGAAAGAAGAATATATCTTAAGTGGGCGGAGATGGAGGACCAAGCAACAGCTTGTTATATAGTATTATTATTATATTTATAACTCATCTGTACACATAACATAATATATCAAAGGAAATAAATAGATTCACAAACTTATCCTTTTCCTTTCTCGGCTTAGTAAAAGGGAATAAATAAATGAATAGGTATATGTATGTATATCCTTCTTTTCTTCAACTGGAATAGTAAAACGAAGAAGAAGTATAGTTGTGTTTTTTTGGATCTCTTCTCTCTAATTCATTAACGAAGGACACAACAAAAGACAGTAATTCAAGAAGAGAGTTTTTTTTGGAGAAGAGGCAGTAGCAGAACAAAATGAAATGAAGATGAGAAAATGAGATAACAACAAAACACAACAACAGCAGCAGCAGCAACAGAGAGAAAAGCAACAAAAAGTTGTAATCAAATCTCGTTTGGCTCAGTTGGAATTTGTAGACTACTTGAACGAGCATACAAGAGGAGAAACTGTATAGCTCTCTCTCTCTCTCTCTCTCTCTCTTGTATAATCACAATCATAAGAAAATATCTACGTAAATCTAAATAGGAAAAAGGAAAAGTAGCTTAGAAATACATAATATGTAGGTATATATATTATGGTTCGTATTATAAGATGGCAATAAATTGAGATTTTATGTGGAAGTAATCTTCTCATCTCATCATCATCATTGTTGTTGTTGTAACCGTCGTACATGTAGTAGTTGTTAGTCCTTTTCCCGTTTAATATTGCATTATATAGCAGCAACAACAACAACAACAATAGAAACTGCGAAGAAGATGATACCACAGAACTGAAGATGAACAAGCTGAGTCGAGTCGAAGTCTCATGACTCATACTTAAGATGAGTACTACAAACTACTGCACTACACAGCTCCTTCTAAAAATAAATTCGTCAGAGAAAGAAGTAATACAACACGGGCATCATCAGTAGCAAAAGAATGAAAGCGGATGATGGTGATCATCATCAACATCATCATCTTGATAAATGATGAATCAAAGATGACTCTTGTGATATTTGTTCGTTTTCCGCGCTCCTGTTTTGATGTGATAAGAAGAGAAGAGGAAGGAAGGAAAGAAAGATCTTTTTGTATTGTAGTTTTTGTTTTGGAAAAAGAGAAGAAAAATAAATGGAAAACGGGGTGGCAGAAGAGGATGAGTTTAAAAAAAAGTATACGCGTTCGCTACTAACAAGAAAAGAATGAGTTTTGTGTTTGAGATTGGGGGAGAAAGAGAGAGAGAGAGAAAGGCAGGAAGAGGAAAGACGGAATTAATAATTCAACAGTCATTAGTTTTTTTTTACTAAGAAAGGAGAAGATGTAATACTTATTATTCCACCAAATTAACTCACTTTTGACTTGACTTTCTTGTAATGTAGTTTATTTTGAAAAAAAAAGTTTTAGAAGGTATTTTGCCCCGTTTTGTTTGTATACTTGAACTTTGGTGATGATGATAGAAATAAATGTACTGACTAATAATAGTTTGTTTACCAATTAATTTCCGGTTTGTTTTTTTCGCACAGAATAATATACCACTTTGACTATTAACTATGTTAATACTTTATTCCTCTTACCAGCGCGTTATGACAGTATCTGTAATAAGTATATTCTTTCTTATTATGGTATTTACCACTTTTAACGGCGTTGTAAATATGCATTTGAGTTGGGCTCTAAAGTTCATTCCATCATAATATCATGTGTAAAAGCGCACATAATGTATCTGCCACATGTAAAGCTTACAAGCAAGTACCTAAAGTTTAGGTCCTAAACCACATAAAATGGCAGTAAAGGATTGATGTTTTTGATTCGCCATTTTCCAATTCATAGACTTCCTCTTTGAAAGTCTACATGTCAAGTTTTGTTATTTCCGTACATTTTTTTCTTATTTTTTTTATCTTTTGCCAAAATTGATCCTATAGTATTCATCCGTCTTTTTTCATAAAATTTCAAGGCAGTTTGTGCGTCCATCAATGTCGTTCCCTTCAACTTTTCTTCCATGTCACTTGTTTAATTTCTTTTCTTATTTTCAACAATTCAATCATGTTTCTTTACCATCCAAAAAATAACAGCGTATGTACTTTGCACAATAGAGATTCTACGAAATAAAATAAAAATCTTTGGCAATGAACAAAACAAACAAATCAAATCTGATAATCAAATTGAATTAGTTTTTTGTCTGCTGCTCTGTACTGCGTGGATGATGAGTATGTATTTTGGTTAGCCAGCCATTCAGTCAAATCAAGAGCCTGCTACTGCCAAGAAAGAATAAAGACGCCAACTAATGGTCAACTTAGCTAGGTTATTGCCACTGACTCAGCGGGATTAATTTGCCAAATAAAGTATTGAATTGGAAGAGGGTCCCTTTTTACTTTTTTCTGATAACCGCGGTATCTTGATGAAAATTAAATGAAGCCAAAGAAATGGTCATAATAATAACAAGGAATACAATAATATAATATATTACATGCCATTTAAAAAAGAAAAAAAGAACGAAGAATGGTATAAAAAAAATATGACATGACGAAGAGAACAAATATGTAGTAAACAAAATGGTTGGTTTTGTTGTTGAAATGAAAACAAGAAGGGATTCTTTTTTCCCAGAGAGTTTTATTTTTTTTGTACTAAAAAGAACGAACAAAAAGGAAATGATTGAATGACTGGATGCTGAACAAGGACAAAACGATGGAAAAGAGAGATGAAGAGGAAGTGCAAAATAAATTGAGATGATTGGATTATTTGTAAAAGCCAACAAAATCCTTTCCTTTTCCTCTTGCGAACAGTAGTAGTATTGTAGCCTGCCTCGTTCTTGTCGAAAGACAAGCAACCGAGCAAGCCACACAATATATAAAAAAAATACATGAAAACTGGTTGGTTGGTGGGTATTTTTAGGTAGTATTATCTTATCATCACCCACCATCATCATCATACATATCATCAGCACAATTGAAATGGCAGTCATTTGTCTAAATGGAATATTGGATAGAGACGAGATGGGTAGATCGGTTTTTAGGCCTTTTGCCAATGCTGCCAATATCTATTTTTTTATTATGTGATGTAGAAAAAATGAACAAGTGGAGAAAAAAAAATGCTTTGCTCTTTTTTTTTGGAAAGGGATGCGATGATAATAGTGATGATGACGAGGAGGATTTTGAAGAATGGAAAAATAATTTACTTGGAAAGTTAACCCTTTTTTCGTTTGTCTGTATTTTTTTTCACAGAACCAAAGAGGCTCAGGAAGTTTATGAGCGAGCTCTATTTTATGACAGCAGCAATCCGGATATTTACTACAATGTAAGCTTTTGTTGATTCGATTTGATTTTTTGAAGAAGAAAAAAAATTGACGGTTAAAAAAAAAACATTTCATGTAATAATTTGGTATGGTTGGCGTTTTTGTAGTTGGGGGTAGTTTACTTGGAACAAGGAAAGCCTTCACAGGCTTTGGCGTACCTGGACAAAGCTCTGGATTTTGAACCAGAGCACACCCAAGCCCTTCTCAACTCTGCCATTGTGCTCAGTGAGTTGGGTGACCCTACCCTTCGCCCAGTAGCAAAGCAGCGACTGGAAACCCTAGTAGCTCGAGATCCAAAAAATGAGCGAGCTTACTTCCATCTTGGAATGTTGTCCATGGACGAAAGAGATACGGAAGGAGCAGAAAAGAACTTTCGTCACGCAATTACTCTGAAGGAAGATTTTCGCAGGTAACTAAAAATACAATTACATTTCGTGAAAATTTTAAAAAAAATGCATTCTATAATTATTTTTTTGGCATTTTCTTCAGTGCTTTGTTTAATCTGGCCCTACTGTTGGCTGACAGTCAAAGGCCACTTGAAGCAGCCCCATACCTCAATCAATTGGTCAAGTATCATCCTGATCACATCAAAGGTCTCATTCTATTGGGAGACATTTATATCAACAACATCAAAGACTTGGATATGGCGGAGAATGTAAGTCAACTCAAGAGTTTCTTTTGATTTTTTTTCATAGAAAAACGTCATTTGTCATAATTTTTATAATTCCCTGTTCTATTTTTTCTAAAGTGCTACCAACGTATCTTGAAAATGGACCCAGAAAATGTACAAGGACTCCACAATCTTTGTGTGGTGTACGTAGAAAGGGGCGACCTTCTCCGTGCAGAAAAGTGCTTCATCAGAGCCACACAACTAGCACCTCATGAGGAGTACATCCACCGACACTTGAAAATTGTACGTCAACGCATACAAAAGTTGACGGCAGCACTTAACCAAAACGCAAACACGCCTGCAAAGAGTGTAATGGAAAAGTCGCAAATAGACTATCCTCCTCCAATCATTGGAGAAGAGGAGACTGCGGATGCAGCACTGCTTGATGCGCTTCCTCAACAGCATGACCAGCATGGACATGGACATCTTCACCACCATCACCACTCCTCTTCTTCAAGTGGTAGCACAACTGCTTCAAAATCATCATCATCATCATCATCACCACCACCTTCATCCTCCTCAAAAAATCAACATAGAGAAAGAAGAGATCTGAGAGGGGAGGAGTTTGTGGATGCGGATGCAGCAGCAGCAGCCCACCACCAACATGATCAGCAGGAAAGGGACAAGAGAAGAAACTCGCCTCCTGTTCATATTGAGTATTCTGCAGAAAACACAAGCAGCAAAGATTGTTTGGCTGCAAATAGTGGGAACATGTTTGCTTGAACAAAATAACAAAAAAATAAAATCTAAAAACTAGGCGTGTTGTACTTTAATGTGTACAGAGGAACATGTATCTTTCATCGAAAATTATATTTCAGCTCAGATATTTAAAAAAGAAATATTTTACTTAAAAACGTGGAAAATGTATAAAAAACTATAAAGTTATAAAAACAAATCTTATTGCGTTAAAATATTATTATGCGTTGTTGTGTTTTAAGATATTTATCTTGATATTTTTTATGTTTTCTATCTACTTTGAGGAATGAAAAGGTGGTAAGATAGTTTAATGGAAAGAGGACAAATAAATCAACCTGAAAACTACTATTAATATTTATTTGTAGACTTAGTTGTTCAAGTGCTTGTGTGATGATGAAACATGATGAAATATATGTTTGTATGTGTAGTATTTCTTAGAGAATAGACTGTTTGGCTGACACATGGACAGTTTGATGGCCCTATATAAAGAGAAGGTGCCTTTCAGGCTTTCAGAAAATTTTCGTGTCTTTGTCTAGAGTCTATAGATGTATAAATGGGGAATATATTGTTATTGTTGGAATATAAAAAAGAAAAATAATATGTTGTTTGTAATTCATGTTTATATATTATTAATATGGTGCAATGTGCAATATATACTTAATTTATTCCCTTTTTAAACAATTTCAATGATTTGTCACAACCTTTGAACAAAATAAAATAATTGTAATCTTACAAGTACTTAATTACGTATATACTTTAATCATTCTGTACTGTAATGTAGAGTAATTGTTAGTATTAATACCTAAAAACTGAAGACAATTTTATACTCTGCTTGATTTCAAATCAATTTTAGCCGCATACAATATAATTAAATCTTTTATGTAGCGTGACCGATAACCTATAATTAATTACCATTAATTCAGTATAATTATGAAATGATAATTAAGTTTAAAAAATTAATACACATATAATACTTATGTATAATATGTACATGTTTTGTTATTACCAAAAAAAACCAGTGCAAGTGGTGGATTCGATTGGCCTAAAAAAAGTGTTTTATATTAAAAGTATATTATCCAGTGTAATGTATAAGTCTGTTTACCTAGTAGAGTTTTAGGTAGCTCTACATTTTTAAAACTAACTTATATATCCTTTGATATATGTAGTTTGATTTGTTGTATTTTTAAAGTAAGAAAAATAGTCGAATTTTTCTCTTGTAGTTACCTAATTCTATGTCTACGTTTATGATAGGCTTTGTATAAAAACCAGCATTTATATAAAGATACAATAGATAGTTCCACTTTTCTTACATTTCAAAGTAATTTTTAAAGTTTATATACCTACAATGATAATTTAATGATTTAAGCTTGTTAATCAAATTGAAATTAATTGGAAGGGAGTGTGTGATACATTGCATATTTGAAGATTTAAAAAATGAATTCATTATTCATATTATAATATTATTATAATTGACTTGCTACGATCAAAGAAAATATACCACAAATTCTGTAAAATCAAAGAAAGCAAAAGCAAAAATGAAGGCAAAAATGGATGATGAGCGAATGATGATAAGATGTCTATAGTATGCACGCAGTTGTACATAAACTGTGGTTTGGCGACAATGATAATAGATTTTAAAAAATGTTATTTTTTGATATTCTATAATAATTAAATATTATGCAAATGTTCTTTTTTTATTACCTGGTGTTACTCAATCTGACAGAATATTGATAATGATAATCTGTACCACCAAAAAAATAATTAAATAAATACACATACATACACGCTTTTGGGTAAGACAAACGAAAAAGGTTAAATATAAATATTTATTTATATATTGAAATGCGTCAACTCACTTTACTATGTACTATAACTGTATAATATTATGCTTCTATTGAATGTAATCGTCAATAAAAACATGATTTAGCTCTAAAAATGATAAAAAATGATCATAGTTGAACTAAGCCCATGAACATTAAACTAAAATCGTTGTGTATGTTCAAGGAAATTAAAATAAAGTTGGCATAGGTATATTACATACTGTAAAAATCCCATTTTGCCCATAATCTATTTAGTCGCAAACATGTCGCAAATGATAAATGCTATTAGCCATTTTATTAATTCAGATGTCATGATAAATGTTTGGAAAAAAACTGGATTTAGGATAATATAAATGTAATAATAAGATATATACAAAAGTGTGAAAAAGTTCGAAATATAAAATTACCTATTAAATGTATATTGAAATCATAATATATACATGTATGTACATATATTAAATATATATGCGATATTTCCCATTGAAAATTATAAATTTGTCGTTTTGTATGAAGTGTGGAGAAAGTATGTGTATTGAACTTTTTGTGAATATTGAGTAATAATAATAATTATTTAGGTATAAATATGTCATAAATTGGTATATGTATATATATATTAAGTATATTGTTGTGCACGCAGCAAGACAGATTTTTTTTTGTGACTATCGATTTATTATTAAACAGATGAAATAATAAGTAAAATATTATTATTATTTATGATATGATATGATCATGATGATGATGTTAAAATGATGAAATATTTGAATGATATGATGACTGATTTACCATAATTTTAAAAATGAATGAATAAAGATTTAAAAAACATGTTATTGTTTTCACACATAAAATATATACGATTTTTTAAAAAATGTTGAAAAAGGATTAAAAAATTTATTTCTTCTTTTTTTTCAGTTAAACTATTTCTTTCTCTTTTCGCTTCTTTTATAGTTTAGCTAATTTTTGGAGCGAAAACAAAATTGAAATTCGTAATACATAATAATAGCATTATATTATAGTCGAGTAGTTGTCTAAAAGAGCACCAGATAACATATCATTATTATACAAGTCAAACGTCTCATCAACCACCATAATATACGTCCGTCTTTTCCATAAAAAAACATTAATAATATTAATGCAAAAAAAAAACGGTTTTAAAATTTAAAAACCCAGTATTTAAGCTCAAGTTGCATTTTAAATAAAAGCGTTCCACCAGCGATTATGTAAAATTATTATTATTTTAAAGCTTATTAAGAAAGTATAAAAAGCAATAGTATACACAAAAAAAGACAAAAAAGCACTTTTAAAAGATGAAGATATAAGAATCATACAAGAAATTTACAAAATTTCCACACCAGAAATAAATAGGCACATAATATAGTATAAATGCATACATATTCCTAAACATTGCACAGAAAATAATTTACAGCTATTGAAAAAATTGAGAGTGCTTAATTACCTACACGGGTAGATAGGTAGGTGTAGGTAGATGTATGACGTGAATAGTAAAAAAAAATACCTATCATGTTTTTGCTGCGCTGGCTGACTAGAGATAATTTTTTTGAGCTTTCAGTCGCAACAGCAAACTAAATTGTCTAAAAGGTTGTTTAAATTCTAAATTAAAGTATTTACAAAAAAATGAAAGCTATAAAGAAAATTATTGAGTATTTGTCTATAAACAAAATGTACATATACATACATTAAACAATTACATTATTTGAATCAGTCCTTTTTCGAGAGATTGTTCTCGTCAACAAAATAATTATTACTAAAGTAAATCCTATTCATTTTTGTCCCTTTAAAGTGGTAAAAGTAAGTCTAAACAACTGTCTGTACACAATCAGTCGGTGAAAGTTTTCAGTTCATCAATCCAGTCAAAATTGAATATACCTTTATGTTTACCTTAAAAATTAATGATGCATAATTAATTAACTAGTAAATCTACACGTCATTGTGGACGTCTGTGAAGAACCTTCCTTCGTCTTCTGCGACCCTCTCCTCCGGATCCACTTTCAGCTCCTCCACTTGGTTGTCTCAGTCTCTTTTGTCTTCTGACCACAACCCGAATTCTCCGTTGTTGTCCTGGTCCTACCACTCCCCCTCCTCCACTTTCTCCCGATGCGTTTAAAGTACTATTGAGTGGTAGTTCGTGTGATTGTGTCAATTCTTCTGAGGATTGCTCCACACTTGCGCTTGATAAGTCAGTCGTTACGTTTGTCGATACGTGAACATTAGTTTCAACCCTCACTATCGCCTTGTCAGCCGCCAGTAATTCGTCACTTATATCGGCTTTAGCAGCAGAAGACTGATCATCCTCGACACTCTCGCCAATCACAAAACTGACTTCTTTTAGAGGTGGCATTGTGGGCAGAATTTCATGAATGATCAGTTGACCTACAGGAGTCGTGGACATTGTTGAGGAAATGTCAGGAACCATAGTCGTAGAAGATAATGTCGTCGTTGCGGCTGAAATTGCTGAGTTGGGGTCGGATGTGGTAGTCATGAGTGAGTAAACAGTGGCGTCAGTTGAGGAAGAGAAAGGAGCAATCGTGGTTGTGGAGGATGTGGTAGCGATCCCATCATCACTACTAGGCGCAGTCGAAACTTCCGTACTGCTGCTGACCTGGATATTTTTGGCAGCTTCCACGTTCTCATCCTCCGAGTAGTATACGTCATAGTCATTTTTCGACATGTCTTTAGTGTCATCTGAGAAGTCAGTCATTGTTGATTCAGTAGTGGTTGTAGTAGTCGTCGTTGTCGTCGCGCTTGGCGTAGTTACCATTTCCGTTATGGCAGGAGGCGGTGTAGTGGTCATCATCAGTGTAGCTTCAGTTGTAGTTGTCGTTGTACTCTTGATTCTGTTATTTCTTGGTTGTTGTTGTTGCATTGTTATTTCCGTAATTGTCTCAAAATCTGTTTCTGTTGTTGAAGAAAAGTCATCCATTGATTGGAAAGTGGATTCAGTCATGCGTGTCAATGTTGGATGCTGTGTGGTTGTCTGTTGTGCGTAAGCATATGTCTCTGTCGACGTTGTAGAGTAAGTTGGGTAGGCCACCTCTTCTTCAAAGATGGGTACCATTGTCGTGCTGCTACTGCTGCTGCCTTCCAAGGGGATCATGGTAGTAGTGGTAGTGGATGGAGTAGTTGTGGTCATGAATGTGGTAGTCCTGTATGGTCTGCGGGTGGTAGAGGGTGATGTTGTGGTAATCGGCTCAACGGCGTCTGGAGTAGAAGAAGATGAGTCAGAAAATGAATCAACTTGTTCTTGGCTTCCAACCAAATCTCCTACACGTGAAACAACTGCGAGACGCCTACAAAGGAAGAGGAAGAAGGAGCTACAGCTACACTCAGAGAATTCTACGTTCAGCTTTCTACGTGTTGTAAAAACTCTACTTGTCAAATAGTCAATATCTACTCTACGACAACTAACTACGAAACTAATATGTCATGCATTAGGAAAGCGAACAGAAAATTAATTGGATGAGTAACTTCAAAATATTTATGCGATTGCTTACCTCTCTGTTGAAGGCGATGGTCTGGTCACGCGTCGGGGTCGCTTGGTGGTTGTGCTCGAAACTCTGCCATATTTTGCTCGGAATCTTTGAATTTTCTCAACAACTTGACTCCTGTCAGCGCCCTCCTCGTTTTGTAAAACAGCGTTAATATTTACAGCGGGCCCGGTAGTAGGCAGATTGTTGAGTTGAAGAGGTCTACGCATGTATACCCTTTTTCCAGATTGAATTTCATTTTCAGGGGAATTGTCTTCTTGAGGGTCGCTTGTACTGCTGGTCTGTTGTCTTTCTCGAAGCCTTTTTAAAGTGTCTTCTAGAGCCAGCCTTTGAACTTTGCCAATTTCTTCAGAGTCTGAAGGCTGTTCCTGTAAATTGGGTTCATAATCATGATGATCTTCCAAATTTTCCTCTGGGATTTCTTGAGAGTGTGCAGGAGCATCGTTCATACTCTTCATGGGGTCATCTTCAGTGGTTCCTTGTGGAGGTGCTGCAGTAGTGGTAATGGAGCTTGCACTTGCAATTTCCTCATTTTCGGTTGTTGAAGATGACGGCAATGATTCTGTGCTAGATGCACTGGCAACTTCCATTTCCGGTATTAGAGCAGAATCGTCATTAGCATTGTTGCTAATTATAGCTTCCGTGGTACTACTAACACTGGGGTCATTGATTAATGCTGGCATTTCCGCATCTTCATGCATTTCACCACCATGGTCTTGCTGAGAATTCATCTCTGTGGAGGTTGACATTGTAGTTCCAGCAATTTGTTCCATATGACCCCCTGATTGTTCTGTGGTAGATGACCCAGAATCAATATTGTGAGCTTCTTGTGGTGGCATTGGGAGCTCGTCCTCTTGTTCTTCCCCAGAAATTTGTTCGTGAGCAGAGTTTTCATGAGCACCGTCTTGTGGTGTCGTTGAGCTCATCATGAGACTGGGAGTAGTGGTCATCATTGGGGCAGCTACTTCAGTAGTTGGTTGAAACATAGGCGCAGCTGGCTCTTCACTGTTCATTGGTGGATGCTCTTCCGCTGGATCATCCCTTATGAACTCTGGTTGACTTTGTTCCGTTGTAGTGGTGGTAGATGAAATAGTCATTGGTGAAGATTGAGGTGGTGGCACACTCATTGCTTGTTGCTCTGCAGATTCGGATGGATGGGAAGACGTAATGCGTGTGATGATTTCACCTTGATCAGTTTCTACAGAGTTGTCCTGAGGGGAAGAATGTTTGCGAAATACTCCTGGGAAATCTTCCTTTTGTACTCCGTCCAAAACAGGAAGTTCGTCATTCGTCTCTGGAGACATTACGGCGGTCATGATTCTAGAAGAACCATTTAAGGTAGACACTATTGAATGAGGTTTTTGCTTGGAAGATGGAACTTCTTCTTCGTAATAATCTTCATAGTACTCTGCCGCATCCCCTTGTCTGTTCGGTTGTTGATCTTGGGCTGGCTGATTGACCGGAAAGCGTTCTTGTGACATTAATGCTTCTACTGGTGGGGATTGGAAAGAAGCGGAGGTTGTTGAAGAGATCATTTCTACAGAATGCTGCATTTCAACGGGTTGGATGTTATGTGATGCAGGTGCCGCTGTGGTCGAGGCGAGGTGGCCCATTGTTTGAATTGGGTGTTGTAGCATTGAGATTTCATCACTTGTCATATGTGCTTCCTCATCAATGGGCAACATTATTGGCTGTGGGGATACAGTTGTAGAACTTGGGGATTGATGAGATTCACCGGACAATTCTTGTGACTGCTGTTCCTGGTTAGCACTCATTTCTGGAAGTTGTGGGAGTTGTTCAGGTGATGCTGTGGTGGTAGTGGTTGTGGATGGTGTAATGGCAAATCCTTTAGGAACATCATCTTCAAATTGTTTTGGGTCCTCTGTAGGAAGACGATTTGCTGAGGCGATCCTTCTAATCATCATGCCAGCTGTGACTGGAACACGAGTATCAACTATTTCTCCACTACCATCCAAACGGAGACGTTTGCGGGCAACCTTCTTCCGGACAACTAGTCGCTTGGGAATGCTTATCTCGCTTGTGGCTTTTCTGGCAGTTGGAACCTCAACAGATGGAACTAGCTCGGCAATTGTTTCAGTATGAAAGCTTGACTCTTTCAACAGGGGTTCCAAGGTGGTGTTCGTTGAATCCACAGTAGCTTGAGCAGGGACTACTTCCATGATAGGCATTTGTTCAGGTGAAGATGCTGGTGGAGCTTGAGTTGTGGATGATGTTGTTGGTGCCATTGTTGTGGTGCTCGGTGTTGGTTCTGGTGAAGATGGGGCATCTTGAGACATAACGTCTTGAACAGGCATGTCGTCACTAGACTCTGGAGCACGAGCAAGAACCGCCTGAACTGGAGTAGATGACTGTCCCCTTCTCTGATTTAGCAATCTTTTCCTGGTTTCTGTCACTTCATTAAGGTACTGATTGATTTTGTTCACTGGGCCCGTTGAAAAGTGAACTGTAGACGTAGCAATATTTCCACCACCACCTCCCAGTGAAAAGGCGTAGCCAGTTGGTGTGGTGGGAGAACTGTAAAACCGTTGTTCTGTGTAAGGCAGATCAGACGTGTATGGGGAGCCAACGGGAGCATAAGGATTGTATTGATGTACTTGAGGTTGTTCAACGTAGCGGAAACGGGATGAAAACTTGGGACGTCTTTCAACAACCTGTTCGACTGCAGCTGGGGAGTCTACTTCTACAGCTGGAGTGGGTGCTGGACGACGTGGAGGAGCCATAGTTGATGTTATAGTGGAAAGAGTGGGAACCTCTGCTGGTTGCACTGGAGCAGATGTCGGTTGAACTGGTGTAGGCTCAGCATCTTCCAAATACCTTTGATGGAGATATTGGAATGGGGACTGGAAAAAGCTGAATGTACCTGGAGCCACTGTTCCGCGAGGTGATTGTGTGGAGAAAAAGGATGATTGGGAAGGTTGTGGGATGGGTGCATGTCTACTCCCAAAAAACTGAGCTGTCGGACCGTAATTGGTGACAGTAGTGAAAGCTGGGGATGTTTGTTGGGATAACTGTTGTTGTTGTTGAGCTCCAGGGGTAGGGGTAACCAGAGGAAATTGGAGACGAGCAGGAGGAGCAGCTGGTGCAAATGCAGGTGCCTGTTGTTGGGCTTGTTGTTGAAAATGAGGATGATTAAAGCCTAGAATACTGGACTGCTGGTATGAATTGTATGCCATATTTGGCTGTGGTTGTTGCTGCTGTTGCTGCTGAGCTTGGTCTACTTGCCGAGTACCTTGAGCCGGTTCTTGATTTTGTTGGTTAAAGAAGGGACTGTTAAAGAATTGTCCGGTGCCACTAGGAAAACCCTGTTGCACCTGGGTTCGCTGTGTAGGACTGTAGTAGTAGAAGAAATTACCGTTGCTACCTGATTGTCCATTGCACTGCCTCGGAAGTAATGCTCCCGACAGGAAGAGAAACGGGAGCAGGGCGAGAAGTAGTCGGGGTTTCCAGTGATCTTTTGTCATCTGTATCGAACAAAAAAACAATTCATGAATTATTTATTTTATTTATTTATTTAATATTATGATCAGGATCATTAGCTCTTTTCGGGTCATAGACCCATAGAGCACCATTATACATAAGATTTTCGGTGTGAATGTACCCCTTGTACTAGGATGCTACGTAGGGATATTTAAAGTAGCTCGGAGTGAAAAATGCAGAGGATTCAAACTTTTGCCATGCAAATTTGCTTTTAAGGGAGAGGAAGCAAACTTAAAAAATAAAGCCCAAAACGAATAGCTGCAAAATTTAAAATAACTGTTTCTGGTTTATGATGGCATAAGAGAGGGGTTTTTGTCAGGTTTATAATAAAATANTTCTGGTTTATGATGGCATAAGAGAGGGGTTTTTGTCAGGTTTATAATAAAATACATATTATAAACTCTCCTCTTCATCCTTACAAAAAAGTGAGCAGTTGTCAGCAAAAAAAAGCTCATAATGCTCCCAGGTACTGGTCAGTTTGGAATCCCAAACAATTAATCTGATTTGTCAGACAGCATCTCTAGAAGAACCCTGCACTACAACTGCAGTGAATGAATGAATGCACTGCATTATTGCATTGATCATTGTTACACATGAGTGGAAAAAATAGCGGTATTGATCCCATTATTGGCGATGATAAATAATAATGCCACACCCATTTTTGGTCACTTTTAGCAGATACGCTAGCACACATATGGAAGCCCTTTGGCCTTCCTTCTCAGCATTTGTTTGACACTGGCAGCGATTCTCTTTTTTCCAACACCAATTATAATTTTTTTAGTCTATCTTTTAGAATGTAAAAGGATCCTCTTTTTGGAGAATAAAAAAATATTTGAGCTTGAGAAAAAATGTTAAAATGCCTATTTACATCACTATAATTATCCTGATAACATGATCAATAAAAATTCAAATGATGAAGTTTTATGCATTCCTTTCCGTAGTTGGGCAGTGTGGAATTCCACTTTATATATCGAAGGATATTACATATTAACAAATATTAATAAAAAATCAAGTTGAAATAAAATAAAAAATCATATAAAATGCCTCCTAAACAAGCTATTTATATTTGTAAACCGTCCAAGAACGCATTCAAATAAAAATGATAGCTTAATTTATTAAAAATATGGTCACATCCGTTGTTTTGTACCTGAGATCATACATAATATACAATCAAAATTTTCAAATTAAAAGAGAGAGTAAGAGTGCATGAGGTTGTTGGTTAAATCATGTCACTATAAATGTCACTTTTAAAGATAGCATAAACACTAATGACCTAACTGAAGCATTCCTCTTTAACTCAACTCAATGAATAATTATCTGCCTAAAACTCTCCTCCTGAAAAAAAATTGCGTGCTTTTTTTAGATGAGCAATGACAAATGGCAACCCTTTCTTGGAAGTTAACATGTACACATGACATTTTTAAGATTTATGACTGTTGAGATTTGTGTACCTTTCGCCAAGTAAAGTAGCAGTAGTAGTCAACAAAACGTTCAAACTAGCAATAAACCAATGTTGCTAGTGGACTACAAAACTTTTTTTATAGTAATTCCTCTATTCAAACAGTTGTTACATATTATTTTATAGAACTGTCCACTTTGCCAAATAGGAAGGAGTGACCAGTAAGTTTACCCTTCTTCTTTGGGCTAAAGTTATCACTGTTATCATCATCAGTAATCTATAAAATATTTATTGCGCATTTGGAATGGAAATAATTTTTTTTAACAGTTAATTATTTCGTGGTTTGCTACAATGCCATCATTTATGTCAGACAGCCACACACACAACTATTATCAAATCAAACAAGGCGCATTGTCCTTTAAACTACATTTTTTCTCTCTTGAGATCCAAACATTTTTTCCTGATCGTATAGGTAGGTATATATAATCGTATTACTAATCTGAATTTTTATATACAAATGTACCTATGTTGCATGTAGGTTTATATTCATCGATCAATCATGAATCAAGACAATCAGGGGGATCCCAATAAATCCCAACCTATCGATAAGCTTATAAGTAACAATAATTATATAATTTTTAGTCATGCCCTTTCCTCCCTTTTCATTCTCATCATCATCAAACGTCAAAAGATACGCTATTAATATTAATCACTGTAATATTAATAATAATAATAATAAAATCAAGTCTGCTGCTGCTGCGTGTGTTGTTTGATCATTATCTGTCATCTAATGGATCTTAATTACTATTCTTTTTTTTAATGACAGTGACATTTTTCTTTTTGCCTATTATCCTAATACTTTGCTTAACAAATGATTTTCCTGTACAATGTAACAAACCATTTATGCAGACAGATTTAGGGTAGCCAATTGTTATTTGCAAAAATTAAAACATTAATTTTATATAATTTATATAATGTTTGCATTTTTTTACATATGATGCTACCAGATAATAATGTGCTACCTGCATTTAAAAATAAATAAATTTGTTGGTCAAATTTCGGCCCTTCTTGTCAACTATATTTTGTTGCACCAATTAAAAAACTATAATTCATTTGCCATTTAACAATGTTTCATGAATAAAAGAATAATTTGTATGTAAACAAAATGGATCTTTTACTATAATTTTCTACATGATAATCATGATCATGGTTGTTATTAAATACACATTGTGTCATTTATATGTGCACACACGTCCAATTTTCTAGTTCAAGTACAAATACAAAAAATATATGTTATTGTTTCCATTACTCTGGACTTCAAATAAATTTAGCAGTTATGTTTTATGATTGTACTCCTCCTTTCAATAAAATTGTGTAAAAAAATATTATCCATAAATTTGCTCATTTATACCTTGTAAATTTTTTCAAAAATATTTTGTCTACATTGTCATTCAGCATTTTTTTGTTTGTCAGACACATAAATGATGGGCTGATATAGCCTGCATGACAAAAAAGAATTTTAATGTTGAATGAATGTATGTACATTTGTACTTTATTAACAAGGTATAAAATATATATATGTGTTTTTAGTTGACTATTTATCTGTTTGTTTATTAGAGTGCAATTGCAAATGATTATTTCTTTTTTTTAGAGGACATGACATAGAATGATTTTTGTTGTTAAAGAAGGAGGCGTTATGGGCGAGAGGAGTGGAGATCAACGGTACACAGTGCATTATAATAATAATAATAAGCTTGCTAAACATGATAAGGTAAGTTAAAGTAATCTGTTGAGTGAGGTGACTGATCGTGATCTTCATCAGACGCGTCAGAGTCAAATGTAATGGCGACAATGACAATACACACGTATACTATCCATGAAAAAATATTAACTCATTATCATCAGTTGTCATTAAGTTATAAAAATGGGCAGATATTTTTCTTCTGTTCAACACTATTAACAACAACTAATAACAGTGTTACTTGTACTCTTGCTGTTACATGAAGAGTTTAGAGGCTAAATACATACATGATTGGAGAATGCATTTTTAAGCGATTTCAGTAACTGAACTAGTTAGCATAATAATTTATGCTTCATATTCGATTATCTAGAGATGCAAATGAGTGGCTGTGGGCTACTTACAAACATAAACATAACACTCGAGAGAGAGAGAGAGATCATATCATCGTAAACAACCCTCGTCGTAAATAATGTAGTCTTTCATTATGTTGTATTATTATATTATGTTAATTTGGAGAGATATGATATACTTTACATTCAGTAAAAAAAATTCTCACGTCAGAAGCAAAGAAAAAAGTTATTTAGGTACTTATTTATTTTATTTTATGACTTTTTAGTAAATTAGTGCCTATACTACACTACATTTTTATGTGATATAATAATGATCTTTGATATTCTGTTACGCTCCGACATGATTTTATAAAGGCAAGTTTCTCGGCGGTGTAGATAATTAATAGTTGGCTAATATACATTGTGTGGCTCATTTTCAATGCTAAAAATAGTGTTATGATAAAATCAAAAGGTCCTTTAAAAAATATTAATGTAATTATGCAAGAATGTGTATGAAATTCTACAGTGCATGTGCACAAAGGCAAACGGAGCATTTTTTACTCAATTAAATGGTTCTAAATATATATTTGACAAGGATGATTCACAATCAATCAAAGATTGCAACTTCCTAAATTCAGCTACTATATGTAACAACATGAACCATATCACTAAAATAGTTATCGATTGAAATGCGATAGTTTCCTTTAATACCTACTACCTACAGTACACCTGTACACATTCAAATATGTGATCACCATCATCTGATGATGGTAATGTCTATATATTCAGGTCATTTTGATTTCTACAAAAAAAATGATAAAATAGATTGTACAGCTAGCTTTTTTTTGAAAAAATATAATGCAGCAGGTAAGGGGGGACACGTCAAGGAACATTCAATTGTTGTTATTTAATATTCCATATTCATCCATAATTTATCTCCATTTTTAATCTTCTCCACTTGGACCTTTTGGCCAGTCTTGTAAAAATATTGTGCTATTGCTTACAAAACAATTCATCAATTCTGATTCTTTTGTGCGAACAAATCTATACTTTTTTTGGGCTGACGTTGTTTGTGTTGCAACTTTGTTTGGAAGAGGTTCACAGTTCACAGAGCACAGCAGTAAAGTGTCCTCAGCATGTGATCTGGTTCTAAATTTCTTGCATACATGTCTACTACATCTTGCATACAAAAAAAGATGATGCAGTTCCTTTGATGAATGCAAATGCAACATAAAAAGTGCATCCAAATCCATTTCTAATCACATACATGGTTTGTAATTTGTAGCAGCAGCAACAACAAACATGCATATAAAAAATCGCATAGATTTGATTTGATTTGGTGGTGGTGGTGTATGAGGTGCCTATAAGTATACATATTATTATTTTATGGTAATACATCTCTCACTACTTGTACACGATATGATGATGATGACTGACTTGATTGCTCTATGTTCTCCTGTTGTTATGTATGTGTATCAAAAGAAAAAAGACAACCCAGCCCAAAAGTAAGGTCAACAAGTTTGAGACAGTCAAGCATTTTTACAACAAGAGATCAGTGAGCATCAGAAGGAGACGCTACAGGGAAACAAATGGAAACTATAAGTGCCTATAACTAAAACCATACACAAAATCTAATTTTTATTCTGCATCTCTCACACAACTCATGGCTACTTGACTGCTGGTGGCTTGACAAAAAAATATTTACTGAAAAAACTAGCAGGTGTATTGACGAGAGATACAAAGAATGAGAGGATCTATTACTCTTTAATGTTCTTGTTTAATGTGTCTGACTGACTGTGTAAGTACTATAATGCATGCATGTGTAAAATGTGTATACGAGAGCGTGTGTGTGGATCAACTAGATTATCTTCTTAATAAATAGACTGAACTGATTAGAGTGAAGAGTACCCTTCACAGATTATAACAACAACTGCATAACATACTATGTACATCGAAAATCCTCCTCGTTGGCCACGCCACCACCACCACCACCTTGCACCGTACTGATGGTGATGATGATCATCATCCATTTTAGTATTCATCATCATTCAAAACAACAAAAAATGGGTTTAAAAAATCCTTATTCCTTTATAATTCAACCTTGCCATTTTTGTGGTGAAGCTAAAGGTGTGATGCGTAATGTGATGGATGACAAAAATGTTGGGCAAACATGAGCTCTTTTACTTAAAAATGCAATAATTTGCAAGCAACGCATTTTTATGCTTGCAACCAATTGTTCAAAAAAAAAGGTTGAAAGTCGCCTTTAAGATCAAAACTGTCACTTGCCGCTATGCTCTTTACTTAAATATGGCGAGAGTTAATCATCATCATCATAATAATAATAATAATATGTGGTTAGCTTCAAACTAAGCTATTAAAATTAAGGAGTTTATTTTTTGTCTTCCTTTTTCTTTGTAATTTTTATGAGGAATTTGCATGCATGCTAAATTGGGAATAAAAAGATGATCCTTCTTGTAATCTGGTCTTGATGATGATGATTATGACTGATTTACTACGACCGTGTCTAACATAAAGTAAAATGTTTTTGTTAAGAAGGATGAATCTAGGTTCTCCTCCTTAACGTTTTTATTATTGTTTTATGAATTGTTTTACTTCAAGTGCACCATTATTACCCCGCATGTGAGTCAGCAATATGAATTGAGAAAGTACTCGGAGGCTGGTAAAAATACAACATTAATAATAAATGGGATTTTGTTGTAGGTGTGTTCATCACCGAGCACACACACACACACTACTCTTTTTTTTTTGCCTGTCACGTGTAGGTACCCGGATAACCATAAAATTCCATTTTTACTGCTTGAATTGAGATGATGATCTTGCATTTATTCAATTCATAAAAAGAAATACCTATTATAATTGGATGGTTATGTGTGTATTAGAACACTAGAGCAGTTTATACAGATGCAAAACAAAGTACAACATAACTGATCTTGTCCTGTCATCATCATCATCATTGTCATTGTCATTTACAAGACAACAGAAGAAGTATCAATGTCACTGGCATTCGTTCTTATATTTTTTTTTTGTTCTATGACTTGGCTACTGTGGTTTCTCTCATTTGCC
The DNA here is from genome assembly GCA_027744095.1 of Zhuqinia jingwanae. Taxonomy (NCBI): domain Eukaryota; kingdom Metazoa; phylum Arthropoda; class Collembola; order Entomobryomorpha; family Paronellidae; genus Zhuqinia; species Zhuqinia jingwanae. The sequence continues at coordinate 3,231 of JAHZNC010005469.1, read as the reverse complement.
AACAATTTGATCCTTCTCTAAAAAAGAATTTATCATTGTTACGACGTAATAAACTAGACGAAAATATGTAGATTACTTTTTTTTTAAGTACTACCTACACATATTTGTAAAGATCCCAACTATAAATATTAGAATTGGATGACACATTGGTAAAGCCCTGATCCTATTACAAAATATGAATATATATGGAAAACAAATATTATGCTAAATGGTTACTCTTTTTTTATATTTCAAACGATTTCCTCTCAATAAATCCATCGCCAAAAGATTTAGAAATAAATTCCCAAATGAAATATTCTTGTCCTTATCGTTTTCCGTATTCCAGATTAGTATATATGCAAATTTGGTATGATAAAGGATTATACGAAAAAAATATATATATAAAAATAACCTTACCTTTGCATTGATAGAGTAGACACTTCCTTTATACCGGTTGACAATAATTATCGTTTAATCCGAATTCGAAAACGTTAAAATTATTATTGAACAAAAATCAAATCCGTTCACTTGAGTTGGAGTGGGGAAATCCCAATAAAAAAACTATATGAAATGAGGACAAGTACACTTTTACTCACGACATTAACAACTACTCACAATAAATCCTCCTCAAGTCCTTTTTTAGATAAATAGATCAAATAAATTGATAAACTTTTTTTTATATGAATTAATTTTGCAAAGAAAAATTCTATAAATATTACAGATTGATTGTGACTAATGACTTGACACTTGAATCCTGGTTGTCTTTTATATAAACTTGCGTGACTAATCTCAAATTTAGCAAGAATTTTTTTTTATGTAATCAATTGCATGCCACCACGCCAGGTAGGTTTTGAATTTAAGAAGAGAAATAAATCGAACTGAAGTCTTACCCTTAACAAAAAAATAATATCACAAATGGCGTTGCGTTTTGTGTGTCTTTTTGTATATTTTGTTTACTTGTCTTGTTGTCGTGTTGGAAGACACTTCCAAACTGTGCTCAACTCTACCTGATCAACTCAATTTTGCATCTTTTTATAGAACTTCATTTTTAATGTCCATGTACACTTTAACAGGTATATATATTCACTGTGCTTAGTTTCTTACCTGCACAACTTTGTATACATTCTTGTTATTATTTTTACCAGGCAATGATAACGTCCCACCAAAAGGAAAATGATCAAGTCTCCAATAAAATAAAGGCGTAATCTGATCTGTTATATAATAGCTTATGATCTGCATTGCACTCTTAACTAACCCTTTCTGTTGTGTAGGCTATGTTGTATGTAGGTATGCATGTATTTTTTTAATAGCGTATAAGTGTATTTGCATTTTGAATAAAATCATTTTTTTTTGTCTGTCGACCATTCATGTCTCTTGATGTATGCATGCAGTAGTAATATGCGTGCAATGTGTGGATGCCTTACAAACTGAACAAGCAACAACAATCATCATTGTTTGGAGTGGTAGTAATAGTAGTAGTCAGCGTAGCCATATTATTCCATTCATTTCATTTCATGATGATGATATGATATTGTCGCTTGAAGAGACTGCTTATCACGCTTTAGCACCACCACGACAAAAATGGCAGGAGGATAAGTAGTTGTGTTTTAATATTGTTATTATTATTATGGTATAAAAAATGAAGTTTACACGAGTACTAATCATAATGACTGTCAAGTAGAAGGAAATTTACACACATTTTTGACAAGCTCAATTGTGTCTGGGTTGAAGGGGTGGTGGCACTCACAACATCGTGTGCGAGACGGTGTGGTGTGGTGGTGGTAGTGGTGTGTTTTCTTCTTTAAATTGAATCATCATTAAATTCAATAAATTCCAATCATAGAAAAAAAATCTGAGTATTTTTTATAGAGCTTTATTGCGCAGTTTTAGAGTGAAAATTGGTTCAAAGTTAAAATGACAATAAAAAATTTACAGTTTGGGAAAGGAAAGGAATTGTAACTACCGCCATTTTGTTGACATTTATCCACATAGTAAAAATAATAATTGTGTGTTTAATCTGTCCACACGTCAGAGAAATGTCCATATTTTATTTTTTTACTATAAAATAAATGTTTCGCTAAAAACTTTACAACGACAGGATACACTCAAGTCTGTCCCCAATTTACACGCATGTGCGGAGGCTTAAAAACTTCAAAAAATACTTTTGACAATGGACAGCGATTAGATGGTTGTCTTCTGTCATCCGTGAATGAGCCGGGTTGACAGATGAACAAGAAGTGATAATAGAGCGTAACCAAGCATAAAAATAACAATGTCAATGTCAGCGTACCATATACCACCACCGCTGATTCATTTTTTCTCGATGAGATGCTAATAATAATAATGATGGCGTGGTTGGTTCCTTCTTTTTTCCTTTCCTGTCTCTCTCTCTCTCGATGATGATATGATGATGGCAGCATACCAACTTAATTCAAGTAGTTACCACCCATGGACATAGTATAGACTTAACATTATTTATTTATAAAACCATTTATCAACATGGACAATTGGAAGTAGACCAAAGTGACAATAAAAAAAGGGGAAAAGAAATTTATGATCTGTAGAGATCTCTGCTAGCGCCTTGTCGAATGTCGATTGTCTTTTTGTGAAAAATCACACATGCAAAATAGTAATATAAAATGCTGTTCAGTGAGTATTGACAGACGATTAGACGATCAAAATCGTATCAATATTTTATTTTATATAAAAAGCTCAAGTGACAAAGTCAATTGTACCGCGTCAATACTACCAGCTTTTATGTAGGTACTTAAATAATATATATAACGTACAAGTTTATATTTAAAAATTGACATTTTGACCCAGATTCTTCCTCACCGCACACACATATAAGTTATTTGTCTCAAACATTATCAAGTTCAATTTCAAACATGTGCCTAGACTAGTCGCATGGCATATGACATGGACCATTATATAATTTTACACGCGGCGACGACACCTCAGAAAAAAATAAAGATCAGTAAATGTAATTTATGGGATTTTTTTTTTGCTGCTTAAGCTTCATGTTATATATTGCCAGTATTAATATTGCTAAAAATTAATAAATTAAAGGGACATAAGAGTTAAAATATTCTTTTACAGGGTTACAAAAATAATAATAATGATGATAAGATGCGTTAAAGGTGGTGCGCATGATTTTGTTGTAGCGGTGCGGTATTGCGTAATTCACCGACTGTACTGTCTTATTGATTTGAGTTCAATAATTTTTCTTGCGATTTCAATTTATGTAAATCA
>JAHZNC010005468.1:0-12392 GCA_027744095.1 Zhuqinia jingwanae | reverse complement strand
GGGTTTGTCATACAAAAAAATCATACCTTGTTCACTGTATTATATATTATATCTCTACCATCACTAATTGTTATGTAATGTGACAACAATTGGTAATACAGGACCAGTCAACAACAACACAACTATGAACATAATATTTCTCAACCAAATCAAGCCACAATTTCTGTACAAGGTCTGTTGACCATTACAACTACTTTTGCTTGAAACTTATGAGTCTGCTGCTTCCATGCCGTGTCGCGCTACAAGTGACTGTTGTTCTGTGACAATTCTCATCGTCACCATCAGCATTGCTATCTCGTAGTAAAATCATCATTTTTGTAGCTGTTTCATTTTCATATGAATCATCATGAGATAGAGAAACCTATATGGCGCAAGTGGCAACAATAGCGATATATTAGTAGTATGTATGTATGTATGAAGTATGCAGCAAGCATTCATAAACCGGCACCAGACCATATTCAGGCATTCTATACAACTGACCCGTTTCACCTTCTGATTCGGTCAGACATGCCAAATTTGGACATTTCCAATAATCAAGTGACTCCTTTCATTTTTGGTCCGATGAGCAGCAGCGGCAGCGGCAGCAGCCAACCAACCAGCTACAAAACGTCAGACACTCCACACAAAGTGCCATATAGCATGGCAATAATACATTAATAATAATCTTTAAGTGTACATTGTTTAACATCGTATTATTATACGAATATAATAATAATAGTACGTCTCTCTCTCTCTCCCTTTCAATTGAGCAAGCTATATTATTATGACAAATCTGACTTACCCATATTATGATACAACTCCTACTTAATATATATATATATCGCTATAAAATTACCTTGCATTCTACATGCATAATATTATATACCTAGTCATTTGTTGCTATTTTAGTGAGATGTATCCATACCGTTCATTATCATCCTCATGATCATAACAAGAGACGAGAATGAAATAGACTTGTTTATTATTTGCTAACCTATCGTACCTGAGCTGAGCAGCTTTGTTTTTCAACTTATCTGAGCAGAGTATCAACTTTTTCAGTTGGATGCTGCTACAACAATTATATTGTCTTTTTTTCGCAGTGTTGTGTTGTTGTTGGTTTAAATATCTATTCTACCAGCAAACAATGCCTCAATGGGCATTCATTTGTTTTCCATAATCTACATATATACTTACCTATACATATTATTATACATAATATATAAGCATAGGTAATAATAAAAATGTGAGTCCTGCTCCTACATCATAGGACAATCCTCTTTTCATGGCTAACCCATTAGTACTGAATTGAATTGGCTCATTTGACGTCAAGTTGAGGAATATGCTCACGACTCCCGTATTTGAAACAATATCAGGAACCCATTTCATTACGTATACCCTCCACATATCATATATGCATGCATATACATACCTTTTACCCATAAATCTAAGGCAGGTATTAATCAAAAAATACGCTTGACAAGCAGCACCTCTTGTTTTTGCAACAAAAAGCAAACACCTAAACAACATACAAATATACAAAATGTGCCATGTAGCGTCTTCTACTACCATGAAATATTGTTATGCTGATTTCATACATTCCGAATCTTTAAAACACTTTCATTTTTTTAGTGTTATGTCACGAGTTAATACAAACACGAATCCATAAGCATGCATGGCAAAAAAAAATATTGCACAAAAATTGTCCATCAACAATGAAATGGGTACAAGAATATTATATCAAATCATCATTGATTTCTGTTCAGTGACAGGAACTGAAAAACTACAAATAATACACACAAAGTACACAATATTATTAATAATTTGTAGCTATTTCTCCTATACTTATGTCCATTCGGCAAAAAATTGTTTGATACTCTTTCTATTATTTATTTAATCCAATAAAAAACCACCTAGTCCATCTCTGTGTGTGTGTTCCTTATTTATTGGGTGTGCCTTATGACACACGATATTATGATGATGATGATGATGAATGAATGATCAACCATTTTTTTGGCAATGGCTTTACTTTTACTAAGGGTAGTTCTTTATAAGTTATAAGCATCGTACAGATTTATAGATAATTTTATGTACATAAAATCTGCATAATATTTTAAATTTAGTAAAGTCATATATATATCGATCTCCAAAATGGACTACACACACGCGTAAAGTAATTTATAGCAACATAATGTGCAATAATTAATCTAAAAGGAACTGCATAATTTATGAATACATCACGACGAACAGCAAGTATGATATATGTAGATTCACAAATGCTCATTTATAGAGAAATGATGATGAGTATTAAAATGCTCAGCATGGATATTAATATACTTTGTAACTTTCCTTTTCATTTTTTATATTATTTTACTAATCCCTACTGAAATACAATCCCTTTTCCACATGATTCCTCATCCATGTAATATATTATGCATATAGCACCTACATTGCAATTTGATATATACATACATATATGATGACTGTGTGCCAGCTTATGATTGACGGTAATATACATTCTCAGAAACTTCAAAAAAAAATGTAACACTTAAATCATATCATGTGTACATGCTTGCACGCATGTACCGTTATGGCTGATTGACTCCATTCCAAATTCGCCAAAAAAAAAGTGCAGGCAGGACATTATCACCTTATCTTGAAACTTGAATAACGTACGTGGAAGTTGCCTCGTAATTAGCCCACATATTATCTCTCTACATCTTTTCCCCTGAAGTTTATCTGTTTTTTTTGCACTAACTGCTATATATGTACGCATATCCTACCACGGTACTTGACAGACACTAGACAGCCATGCCAAAACAACCGTTTATCTATAACATGCATTTTGAATTGTTGCTAAATGTTGTACTTGTATGTTCAAAAAATGAAGCAGCTGTAAAATATTATGTATAATTGTGGCAAAGATGTATTTAAAAGAAGCACTTTGAAAAAAAAACGAAACTAGCCCATGATGATGTTGTTGATGTTGATGACGATGCGTCACCAAAATTAGTCATGATCACAGGAGGGCGCCAGCCTAGTGAAAAGATCCCATAAAAAACTAACCCGGCCAATCTTAACCATTTAAAGAATCAAACTACTTGCTATTATTTCAGCAACACCGCACCAAAAAAAAAATGTAACGTACAAATAAATACAAACTGGTTCGTTGCACTGTGAAGGAGTTATTATTAAATATTATCATTATAACTGGTAGTCTACATTATGATAATGACATGAAACCACAATAAAGTAAATAAATTTTTGCAATTATTATCAAATGTATTGTTGATTGTGTAAAAAAAAGAGTACCTACTGATAAATACCCAAGTACATATTTGGGATTAGAAACTATTTTGCAAAAGAAATAATTTCAAATTAAATTTATATTTTTTCTTCTTAAATTGCGCGAAATTCAAACGACCCGGTAAGGACAATTAAAAAATTTCTAGGTATGAATTTTTTGAGTAGTAGCCATGATTTGCTCTTAAATAAATTTTTGCACCACAGGTGAATTGGAAAGACAACCGACTTTATATATGTGCGGACTAAAAGTCCTTTTTCTCCAGCAGCAGATATATAGATGTGTTAATAGATATACTCAAAAGTTTTAGGAAAAAAAACACGATAATCACTACTACTTGTCTTTCTCCAGGACTTTCTCCAAGATTTTTATAAAAAAAATATAAATTATCAAACTCACACACACACCCAAAAAAACTTAAAACAAATATAATAATTAGTTATTAGGAACGAGGCTCTTCACACGGAATGATTAATTGTTATTATAATTATATATAAACTTTGTTTCCACTTTTTTCCACGCCTGAATCAACTTTGGCAGCCAAATTAGCATAAGTAATTAACAAGCGGTCTTAAAACTAGTCTTGAACTTGGTAGTAAAATCGATGTCAATATGATTTTTTTTTTGGCAAGTTTATATATTTTTCGCTTGATTTGTCTCAAGAATACACACTTATTATTTTGTATTGCTCACTTTTGAAAAATACTTATTTTTTTCGTCTTGATATATAAAAAATGACCATAAGAATTAAGTATTATATATTATTGATGATGTACTGATAGATGAGCAGCAGATTTGCGGAATGTTGTTTTATTACTACACAACTTGTAGAGCTGTATATTTATTGAAGACGTGTATAGGTATATAAATAGCTTTAATTTTTCTTCAACTGTAATTAAGTTTTCAATGAATGATGGGCAGTGACAAGTTATAAGATGAACTTGTGTTATGTGTGGTGGTGGTAAGTAACTAAGTAAGTGTTTTATTGTTGGCCGCACAAAAACACATTCAGTGTGGTGGTAAAGTAAGTAGTTATACTTAATATAATAAATAATAATACCCCACAATTCTCTCGTCTTCGTCGATATTATGTATATTTTTTTTCCTTTTCTCACTCTCTTTCAATTGAATCTTTTGCAACCAGCATCAGTACTAGTAGAGTTGTAATGAAATGTAGTATATTTATTTTTGTGTCTCTTCTTCTCCTCTCTATCTGATTCTTGTACTTGAGTTCAATTCAATAGTGATGGAATGGAATGAAAAAGCCGACGACGAATTCGACTACGGACTACCAGAAGTGAAATATTATGTGCCTACTGTATACTCCTTCTTCACCAACATCATCATATCATCATGATGTTGATATGATGCATGTATACCTACATATATGAATATTCTTATAACAAGTTCATATCCGTTCTCTCTCTCTCTCTCTTTCAGTATTGTGTGCAAAGCCAAAAGTTATGTTGGTTTGCTTATATATCAACACATACATTTGTGCAGAGAGTATCATTCCGTCCACCACCAGCTCATAGCAAAGGAAGGAGCATAAAAAAATACTTTCGTACTGGTATATATTCTTATTAGACTACCCTTTTATTTTTCAATGGGAGTGGACGATGAACGTCGACGACGAGTACGACGACGACGATGATGGTGATGATCCCGTCATCCTCTTCTTGTGATATTGCATTTTGCCTGTTTCTCTCCATATATGACCGTATATAATTTCTGTACATGTGTGTTTTAGCCCCTAAAAACTTGTACATACTAGACACATAATAATAATATACATATATACAACAATACAAGCAGATTATGTATAGATTAGCAGACAGAGAGAGAGAGAGAGAGCAGAAAAAAGAGATGTTCCTTTAAACTGGTTGTTGTACACAATGTACTAAACAGTTTCCTAAAAACAGCATAGAAAAGTATTTCATTCCATTCCATGATGATGATGATATATATATACGTGATTCATTCTCCATTGCATACATACTTTTGTCTCACAGTATTATATAGTGTAAAAATGTAATACAAGCCAACATGAAGCATACGGGACTCTTTAAAACATTGTGTGATGATGATGATGATGTATGTATGTTGTACTCATACTGTACAGAGAGAGCCGAAAGTAAGGATTATATTTATAGGAATAGTGTATTATGTTTTTGTCTCACAGTATTATATAGTGTAAAAATGTAATACAAGCCAACATGAAGCATACGGGACTCTTTAAAACATTGTGTGATGATGATGATGTATGTATGTTGTACTCATACTGTACAGAGAGAGCCGAAAGTAAGGATTATATTTATAGGAATAGTGTATTATGTGCACAGTACACACACTTACACATGATGCAAAGTGAACAAACATTAGCGATAACTTTTCTCGTTTTTATTGTCTTCACAATAATATTCTCGTATTGTGGTATTTGGAATGGAATAAGTGGTAGTACCCACTTGCACCTCTGCTCCTTTCTGGTGATGGGGTTTAACTATTGCATTTGCAGGTTTATTTAAATGGGAGAAAATCAAGGCGGTGGCAGAGACCAAAATTTTTTTTACGTTATTATAACTAACTAGCCTGTGTATCGTCGTCATATAACAATATTATTCATGGTGGTGGTGGTGGTGGTGTGTGCTATGTCATACATAATTCAGTAACACTTGCATGCATGCATGCATACATATATATAGGAAAGAATTTTAGCCCTTTGGCTTCTTTGAAAAAAAGCATAGCGAAAAAAAATCTGATTTGAACTTAAAGTGTTTATGTGTGTTGTTGTGCATGTTGTATGTACATAATATAATCGAGAAGAACGGTGATGCGATGATGATGATGATGATCATGATGGTGATGATATGACTATGTTTGGTTTTTTTTGTAAGTCGGATTCTTCTCTCTCTCTCTCTCCTATAGCTAGCTGACTGAATGTGTGAAACAATATCTCTATCTAATCCACCATCCAACCAAACCACACATACAATATACACCACCCTTGAGCTTAAGCTGAGCCCTTGAACCAAAACATGTATTGTTACTCATCCTATCTACAAACATGCATTTCCCTGCGTTTTTTTCCATCGGCTTGCCATTCTTCCTTGCAAGAACATATACACAAAATGTTTGCCAAAGAGTATTAAAAGGAGAAGAAGAAAAAAGACAAGGAGAGGAAAAGACAAACCTCGCCGTTGTTGCATTCTTTCTCGTTCGCGTTCATTTACTTTAGTTTGCTTATAGATGATACTCATATGATGATGTGCGGTTACGTTTTGAGATGCTATAATATATTTTCTTTTTATAAGCAGAGAGAAGATTCCTACTTCTTGGGGGATTTTTCCCCAAGTCGGGAGAGTGGTACGTTCAGGAGAAGAAACGGAGTGAGTGATGCTATGTAGACAATGGTGCGATGGACAATTAATTATTCATCGTGATTGTTGTTGTTATTATTTTTTACACAAAAAATGCAATGACTGATACTTGCATGCATGTACTTAAACATTAACTATATAGCCACAAAAATGCATGCATATCTTGAAAAGGGTAAGTGGAATAAATGGATGGATACTTGAATGTATGCAAAACTGTAGCTTTTCTATAATGGATTGAATATGTGTGTGGTGATGTCAGTGACGCTGACCCTAGCCTTGTGTAATAATCTTTGTTGGAGATAATTGATGAATGCGCGTTGTAGTAATGGATAAACGCTTAACTCCATCCATATAATATGTAAATCACTTACTACACATACTTTTGATGCATTATGCAATTCTCCGAATACAGTTTAATGGATAAACGCTTAACTCCATCCATATAATATGTAAATCACTTAATACACATACTTTTGATGCATTATGCAATTCTCCGAATACAGTACAGTGTAAACTTTATTACATTGCATGAATGCATGTACTTATGAATGAGATTTGTTTTTCTGCAAGAGAAATTGCCTGATGGTGTGAAAAAGGCTGATACTTATGAAAAGTGACTTGTACGGTAAGCAGTTTTGCTTTCATAATGGGATCCTGATTTTTTGTCTTAAATGAAACAAGCATATGCATGCATATTCACAATAAAAAACATTTTTTGTTGTGAACATTATTAAGCCATCTTGAAGATATGAAAAAAATACTCTCGCTCTCTTCTTGGTGAATTACTCGACAAATGAGCCTTTTCTTTTAAAGACAATGTCCTTTTTACAGCGAATATATTGTTCCAAGCCAAACTTGACGAAAATGTGTGTAGAGAGAGAGAGACGCTTCATTTTTTTGCAGACGGTGGTGGTCACTGTCACGATACGTTATGCTGCAATAAACAGCCAAAACAGAGACTCTGTACTTTTCTTGTCCGTTTATTTTTTCATGATGATGATGATGGTGATGAAGATGGCGATGACCAAGAAATTACATGGCATTTAGTAAGAAGATGTACTTACTGTACATTGTAGCATTTTTTTGCTGGTATATGGTCGTAGTGGTATAGTGTAACTTCCAAATATGGTCATGTTTAGAGATGGATACGGTGGATGTGAATTGTTGTCACTTTTCTTTTTTTTTAATCCAAAAGTAAATGTGTACATAATATGATACGTTTTGCTTGATAAATGGCATAAAGTACATACATGATGTTACATTTTGGTTCTTTCCCATTTTTCTTCTTGTCATTGGCCAAATGTCATCACAAACAAAACAAGAAATGGTATGGGAAGCTCTTTTAGGAACTTGCGAAGGTTACACAGCCTACCAAAAACCAAACGGTGAGACGATGAGGATGATGATGGTGGTGGCGTTGATGAGCATTGACAGATTACGAATAGTTGATTAGTGTTCTTAATAGTTTCAGATATGATTCTTTTCCAAATTCTTCCAACTGGCAAATGCAATAATAGGACTGTTATTGACAGAATAACAATAAATGAAATTGTGGCTATAAAAAACGAATGTGTGTGCGACTAGAGAAAAAAAAATGTTGCTGGGACTTTGAACAAGAAAAAACCCCAAATTTTTATGATAACTGCGGCGACGGCGGCGACACACAATACTAAATTCTACGCAAAAGATGGAATGTTGTATCATTATTATTTTCTATGTAAACCATATTATATTATTATATATTCGTCTTGTCTGTGAGATCTCATCATCATCTCTCACTCATCATCAAACACCGACATCTTGTTTTATCATAAGTACTTAAAATAATATATTCTCTTGCTTGATGAAAAAGGATTTGCAAGGATGATGATATTGAGTTTCATGAAAATCAAGGGCCGCAGCAGTCGAATTAAATAACAATATACATATTATGCACATGCTTATGTACTTATATATTGTGCTTGCTTTATAGGTTTATATGTATACATGGCATTTTATTTTTTTTCTCGCTATTTGAATCCCTATCTCCTCTTCAAAACTAATTCTATCTGAATGAGTCTCCCTGCCTAAATTGAAATGCTGCTGCTGATGATCATGATGATGATGACGAATTCATACGCGTTGGCATTCTACGGTTGACGGTATAATATATGTATGAGGAGGATGGCATTGAGCAAGAGATCTAAATATTGTAATGCCTAAATTCTTTCGCCGATTTTTTGTTATTGTTGGTAGTGTTCATGATGATGATGATGATGGGTGATAGGGATGATGACGATCATGATGAGATTATACGCTGACGGTACGGTGACGGACGACTAATAACATTTTCTCCAATGACAGTGTGTTTTCTGCTCAAGTCTAAAGTTTATTTTATTTTATGATTCAGCTTGGATTCAAGTGATTTACAGCCCCAAAAAAAGCTTTGGAGTATTTGGAACATGTTTTATGGCGAAAAAATACTTTTACAGATATCCCATTTTTCATTAGGCATTGGGAATTGGGAGCAGCAGCCACATTGCCTCACATAAAGCAAAAAATATATACATTTTAAGTCATTACTTTTGACTTCCGGACAAACGTTAAAACTCAAAAATCGTCTATTTACATATATGTACATATTATTTACCTATATGCAGAGATATGAAAAAAAAACTTGGAAGTAAAATATTTTCAATCCAATCAAACCGAGGGCTAATACGCAAAGTAGTCTGGCTGTCTGCTCTACTGATATTGACGATGATGATGCCCATGGAATGATAACCAAAAACATGTTATTTTAGTTGTTTGTGCTTTGTACTGGTACCAACATTAATACCAAATACATGTGTAAAAGGTACAGGTGCACATTATTGTAAACCATTTACCGATAACAATGAAAACTAAAACACACACACACACGGACGTACTTAGAATGGGAAGGGTGGACCACATTTTTTTCCTCTCTTCTGATGTGATGACACAAAAGCAATTAACTGCTACACAAACTTATATGCTTGCACTAATGCAACATGCATGTTTAACAATGGGTAAGGCGGTTTTGAGTTTAGTGCTGCCACCAGCACCACCACCGCCACTACCATACCACCAAAGAACACATTTTTTTTTTAAAATGACATCTCGTATGCTTTTGTACCAGTAGTAGTCATAATAATAATAATGTGATGTTCTTTTAGCTTGAGTCGTGTTATTGCTAGGTGTGCGTACTTATGAAACCATGAAGCATAAACTTACGCTTAAACAGGTGTGTGTAGCAAATAGTGGTAGTGGTGGTAGTGAAATATTATACTTTTTTTTATTAATTCTGCTGAATGTCATGATGTGAGGAGGAGTGCGAGGGGCACACACATGATGAGTGATATGTAAGTAGAGCTTATAAAACTGATAGTCATCAACGGAACTAGGAGCACGTACAAAATACTCATTTCATTCAAAAAAGTTGTATGCTAGAATTTGTTTGTTTAGAAAAAGGAGTATCAAATTTTTTTTTGAAGCGGTAGAGAGATCGATGATATTTTTTGTAGGGGAAGAGAGAAGTAAAAGATAGGAGGGTTGTAGTAATTAACTTGTAAAATAAAAATGGAATGTCTCATCATCAATGATGGTGATTGTTATTGTGTGTAGCTGTAATAATAACATACAGGCACACGCACACACAACAAATACGAGTAACTAGCTCATATATTATTTTTATGCGATGATACAAATGAATTAAATACTAGTATATTGAGCATAAGCTACATTGTTTGATTTTTGAATGCTTTCGAGTGGCACTGGCACTGACAATTCGACTGATTTTCAGCGATAAATTCAGGTTGTCTGGAATGATATTAGCATAAGGGCAAGTCATAATGACGTTGAAATGAACAACAGAAAAACGAGACAAACAAAATAACCGTTTTAATTTACGCATAATGAATTTGAAATGTTTCTTCTCTTTTAAATTCGTAACATCTATCTAGTGATCTCGTGTTGATCCATGATAATAATGATTATATGTTTTTTTGTTTATGTACCTGCCACCCAAACACCCTCCCCCGACATGTGTGTTTGAATCAATCCTATAATCAGTTGGAATGATTGTGAAAGTACAAAAGTGAGGATTACATGATGCCACACATATGTATAATAATAGGTATACATATACATGTATATTACGAAGCTAATTTTGTATGGATTATGTGGACATTCCATATTCGTTCCATTGTTGTTCCGTGAAATGTTATTTTATGCAAATTGGGAAAACAATGTCAACCTTTTCAAATATATTCCAATCCTTTTCAACTAATCAAACTTATGATGCGTTAGCAAACAATATCTATTATAATTTGCTCAGTAACCGAGTCACAGGAGGTATGTGCTTATTTACAGATATGATCCATTTTCATTAAATGGAAAATGGCCACACGTATTCATTAATTTTTTTATTCCCTTAATTTCCTCTCAAGTTCATTGCTTCCTAGTAATGATGATGACTATGACGCCATCATCATCCACATGTACATACCATTTGGATGACGAGACGAATATTGGTTCAGCTGCGTGGTATAGTGCGTGCTCATATCATATATCATCATTACACCTTTTTATATTTGATAATATACATATAAAAAGTTCATTTCAAGTTTACATAGACAAACTGTACTGGAATCTCTGAAAGCTCTCGTGGAATATTCTAACCCAAACTTTTTCAGCTCTATATGTTCTTTAGTTGCTGCTGGGATTAAAGTTAAGATTTCAATATTCAACATGATGATGCTCCTTATCAATATTCATTTTTAAGAATATTTGAGTTTTTGTGTTGGAAATTGATAGGAATAACAGGAACATGCAATCTATACCAGCGACTTTATCGACTGGCGAGAGAGAGAGGGAACTATGTAAATGATATTTTTCAATTATCCATTATCTAGTTTCCTGCATGTAGGTATGATGATTGTGTTTCATTCATGTGTCACATACCATTCTCAAAAAATGTGCGTAATTATACAGGCATTGTGAAAACAAAACTGTAAAAAAAGCGATGCCATCATCACATGATGATGCTGATGACATGATTCTACTTACAAGATTGTTGTAGCACAGTAGCATGTCTGCAGTCTGCAATTTTGATGATATTTTTCTTTTTATGAATTAAGATTAATTACTTATTTACGATAACAAAAGTTATATAATATTTGGTGATAAACTATTATTGCATGTTTATTTTATACAATCGCAAATTAGCTCATTCAAGTTGAAACCTTGGGTTGGTTGAGTGGTAATAGTTGGAGCAAAAGTTTGTTTTAAATACATCACACAGCAAACTTGAGGAAAATCATGAATCGTAATAAATATCACAACTAAATATCTGATTCCTCCAAGTCAAGACATCTACAAGATTTTTACATGTACTAAGAATGATGGTATTTAGTGGTTTACTTACAGATGGATTAAAATATGCAAGGGTGAAATTACATGACACAGAACCATACTGAGATTAAAAGGCAAGAATGTCTTTAATAAAAGTAACATATATCAAATCTCAAAAAGTCATATATTTACTTAGGTAGATATATATATATAATCTATAAAGTCATATAGTCTATTCGTGACATATAACACCAAAAAATAAATATGGCTAAAATGGAGTAGTAGTCAAGTAGAGTAGGATTATTTTACGTTCACATAAAAAATACTGCAATGAGTATGCTTTGTCACGTATCCGTTTTTAGCAAAGTTTAACAAAAATGGCG